>LGUA01000180.1:0-26782 GCA_001660665.1 Emergomyces africanus
AACGCAGTTGCAGCTTCACAAGGCAGACCTTCAATGATAAGCAAAACCCCACTGAGTCTGATACCTGTGCCCGCCACAACACAGCATGTACGCAAAAACTCTGCTCAGATAACAAGAACCGCAACCGCCACGGCCGCACCGCCAATAGCGCCCCAGTGGGCGGCAGCGGTGATCAAAGGCAGTGCAGCCCCACCAGTGCTGTTGGTGGTGGCGGGCGCATTGGTCCCAGTCCCAGTGGGACGAGCATCCCCGGTATTTGTAGCTCCTGTTTCTGCACCGTTGGAGGGTGCCGGAGTCATGGTAGGGGCAGCCCCAAGCTTCTCCAGGCCCCCTGTAATTGTGATCGTCAAGGGAACGATGAATTCGGCGGTGGGCACTTGGCTCGACTCCGCGGTGACAGTGGTCCAGCCCGCGCCTGATTGAGAAGCCTCGATGAGATTCGTACACAAGGCCGAGGCGCCTTGGATTTTGCAGTCGATGTGGTGGCGTACAGGGCTGCACCGGATTTGTGAGTTTTATGTTTCTTTCTCTGATTTTTTTTTTTTTGTTTCTAATTTTGTTTATTCAATCGCATTGACGAGAGATCGCCTCGCCGTCATTCACGCTTCGCTTATAAGCGGAGGGAACAACGTGCCCGCTATCCCATCTTTGAGATCCACAAGGGGGACGCCGTAGTCACGGTCCGCACCGAACTTGGCAGCGTTGAAATTGCGCTTCTCAACCTGCCTCGCAACACCAAGCATGTCTAGCAGCTCCGAGGATTTCTGCGGCATGAACGGTTGTAAGAGGATACCGGCAATGCGGAGCGACTCTGCAGTTGTGTAGAGAACATCGTTCAGTTTGGTGGAGTTCCCGGCGCTGGGTGCTTTTACCAGGGCCCATGGCTCCATTTCATGGAAGTATTTGTTTGTCTGGATGGATATGGATGGATGAGTTTGTTGTTAAGTAAATACAAGCCCCCCCCTCCCCTAGAGGAAAGAAAGAAAGGAAGAAAGAAAGAAAGAAAAAGTATGGGAAAGGGACGACCAATGGACCTGTACTCACCTGGTATATAATTTCCATAATGCTATTCAGCGCCTTACGCGGGTCAAGCTGCTCCATCTCAGCTTTTACTCTCTCCGGTATCGACTCGAGAAGGTCGTGATGTTTATTCCCTTTTAACTGGCCCTCAGCCGCCATGACAATGCTGTCACGCACGCTCCACTTTTTCCCCCGCAGAAGACGGCTGGTAAGGTTTCCAATTCCCCACTGTAGGCCCTTCTTATACCTCTCGACGATGTATGCATTTTCGTAGTCGGAATCGGAGGACTGGGCGCCGTCGATGGTGAGGTAGAAGCGCATTGTATCGATATTGAACCGTTCAATTGCAAAGTTTGGATTGACCACGTTGCCCGTGGACTTGGACATTTTCTCATGGTTAATTGTCCAATGAGCGTGTGCAAGGATCTGGCGGGGAAGTGGAAGGTCCAATGCCATCAAAAATGCGGGCCAGTATATGCAATGGAATCTGCTCGCGGAATGAAAGATTAGCTTTTTTTTTGGGGGGGGAGCAATAGCAGGGGTTGAAGCAGGAAATATGCACTCACCGTAATATATCTTTTCCAACCACCTGGACATCTGCCGGCCATATCGATTTAGAGCCTGGAGGAAAAGGGTATCCGGCATAGGTTAGGTAGTTCACCAGTGCATCCAGCCAGACATAAATAACCTGCGACTCGTCATAGGGCACTGGAATCCCCCAATTTAGTCGACTGGCAGGTCTTGAAATTGATAGATCTTGTAATCCCGACGAGACAGCGGCCACGATGCCGTCCATATAGTTTCTCGGCATGATAAAGTTGGGGTTCTTCCTAAAATGCTCTAGCAACGGCTCCTTAAACGCAGATAAACGAAAATGGTAATTCTCCTCAGATGTCCACTGTACTTCTTTCCCAGTTTCTATAGACGTCTGACAAAATACAAAGCGTCAGATATATACAGGGCATAGCAATCAGGAAGGGAGAAACAAACTATTAACTTCCGTCCTGTTGACGGATCAAGGATTGGCTGGACAGCTGAGGGAGGATAGAATGCCTCGTCACTGACGGAATACCACCCTTCGTGTTTCGACGTATATATATAGCCCCGGTGATTCAGCATGTCCTACCCAGACGTCAATATACCCATTTCATCCCGGAGTATTTAGGCATAGCCCGCTCTACATACCCAAAAATATCGAACCGCCTCTTTGTGCTCGGCGCTTGTCGTCCGTATGAAGTGATCATAGTCTACGTTCCCTTTGCTAGCAAGGTTCTTCAAGCTTGTTAGTCTCAATTTCCAAATTCCCTTCCTCAAAGAGTGCCATTGATACCTTGAATGTTTCGCAATTCTGGTCGCATAGCTCTTGTGGCGTCATCCCAAGTGCGGCTGCTGCCTGTTGAATCTACAACAATTGTCAATGAGTCTTTCTAAAATCCGCAAATCACTTAATTCCAACCATACCTTCAAACCATGCTCATCCGTACCCGTAAGAAGCTTTGCATCCGTATTACCCAGTAGAATCTGCCATCGCTTCAAAACATCTGCAAGTATCATCGTATACAAATGTCCAACATGCGGGGCTAAATATCGTCACAGAACATTAAAACAGTTAACATTTTTCTATATACCGAATTGAAAAGCAAGACACGAAAACTAGCAATATCCAAATCTCACCAGCATTGACATAGAATATAGGAGTAGTGACGTAAAATGGCTTCTTATCACCAACCCGCGGCGGCGCCGTGCTCACAGCGCGCCATTGAGGTCTCCGAAGCAGTGCATTCCTGCATGGCGAACATATCCAGTTTCGGCTTGTGAGCTTGGTAAACCTCACCGCTCGGTAAACAGCGCGAAGCTCAAATTCGAGCATGGTTGTCTTCGCTCATTTGAGTCAAGAGTTGCAATGCGGAGTGCAATTCGAGGCCGCGGAACAAAATTGCGGAAAATTAGCATGAGGTGGTCCAAGCTTCCACGGCAAAGTCCAACATCCAACAAACATTTTCCTTTTTAACACCACCACATTGCAACACGTCTGGGCCTTCTCGCCAGACAGTTAACATTGCTATCTGCTGCCTAAGACTAGATTATTAATGGAATGCTATTCGTGAACGCTGCGCGTTTAATTTATTTTTAACTCCTACTTTCCCTCCAAAGAACAAAAAGCCAACTCCGACTTTCCCATAAATTTTATTCTCCTCAACCATGGCGGAAATGACAGAAGATATCCTCACCAAAATCTCTACAGACGGTGCGTCATTTAATAACCAAAAAAAGGAAAAGTTTTCCAATCTCTCCATATCTGACCCCCAAATACAGCCGCCACAGACTTCGTCCAGTCCTTCTACCCTGCCCTCCAATCCGCCCGCAACACCATCGCAACCTACTACGCCCCAAGTCCTACTCTCTCCAAAATCCTCTTCAACGGCAACGTCGTTGCAGACGGCCCCTCTGTACAGGACATCTTCACCAACCAAATGCCCCCCACGCACTACGAGGTACAGTCATATGATTGCCAAATCATCAATCCTAATTACCCAGCCATGGCGGCGGCATCCCCCGGCACGGCTGCCGCTGCGGGTCCTAGGGCGAAACCGGTATCCAGCTCAGCAATGGCAAAGAATATGTCGATTTTGGTCACGGTGAATGGGTTTGTCAGGTTTGGGGAGGAGCGGGCCCCAGGGGATTTGGCAAATCGGGGGTTTAGTGAGACATTTGTTCTTGTGCCGAATGAGTCGCCGGGCGCTGGCGGTCCGAAGGCGAGGGCGAGGAAACATTGGTTGATCCAGAGCCAAGTTTTTAGGCTGGTCGTGTGAGGAGTGTATAGAAGATGAAAAAAAAGTTGAGATTACAGATTTTTAAGTGGAAAGACGTGGTACCACCTGTGGCTGAGGTCATATGAACTGCTTTGTCTACGAAACGACTTTGGGATAGTTGAGCGGAATATCAGCGGATATTTAGGCTGAAAATTGCACACGACAGCCTGCTAGGACTGGAATATACAATTGGAATACCGGCTTCGTCTCACCATCGAAACGAATCAACAACACAAAACTAAATACACGGCCAACCGCCAAAACAATCATCTCTGCGGATTCCTCAAATTCGCCTTCACGCGTTCGATTAGATCTTCTCTTGACGCATTCGAACTTGGAAGGAGCCCACGCTTTGAGAATGGTTTGTAGGAGTTAGATTTGGAGTTCATACCAAAGCAAGCTATCGGCGGATTTTACAGGGATACGAAGAATCGAAGTCATAGTGGAAGTCGGTGCTTACATACCGAACTAAGCCACCTTCTCAGTTCCTCTATGGTCCAATTATCTGGGTCTTGAAAGCCTGGTTAGCGAAGGTTGAGTGAATGGAGGGCGGAATATTTGCAAATAAAGCACTTACTTCCTGTTGGATCTGATTCGGCGGGGAACATTTCGCCACCCCAGATAGTCCAGACTGCTGCTGCTGTGACAATACCAACGAAACCTGCAAATACAGTTAGAAGAGTAGCTGTAGGATGTTTTATCTTGTCGTTGTATTACCAAGGAATAGATTCTTTAGAAAGTTGGCAATTAGCATGGATATATATTGGATTTAATATGACACAGCTTCTGCATCTCTACTACTACCTTTGAATTCAAAGCTTTATCCAACGGGGTAGGCATTTCGGGAGCTTAAATTTTTTTTGAGGAGTTATAGAGCAAAACGAAGGATATTTCTTTAAATAATTATCGCCCTCAAATTCATGCAATCGTCCCCTTTTTATCTAAAAGTTGCCTTGAAAAGGACAGACAGTGAGCTCTTCCTTTCCCTTCCCTTCTAGGAGTGATGCCTACGATGCTTACCTAATCAGCTGGCCAAGACCACAAGCTGCTTTAGGGATTGCCCTAATTAGTCTAGCCCTAATCAATCTACACCGCACAATTGGCAACCCGTAGACAGGCTAGGAGACGCTGAAGGTTGTTTTGCGACGACGAAACTTGAAGGTATCATCGGACAGACATCCCTCTTCACCACCTCCCATACATAACCTCACTCGTCCATTCACACCGCCCGCCATGCCTAGCGAAGTCTCAGATATCAAGCAGTTCATTGAGATCTGCCGGCGGAAGGATGCGTCATGTCAGTCACTTCCCATCTCCAATTCAATCCACTCCACAGAAAGAGAAGGATAGTTCTATTTTCCGGGATAATATCGTTTAAAAGAAATGGGGGCGCGATTTGGAACGGAATGGAATACTAATTATTTTACTTTCTTTGATGACTTGGGATACTAACTGCTTTTCTAATTTAGCCGCCCGTATCAAGCGCAACCGCAAGACCTCTCAGATCAAGTTCAAGGTCCGGTGCCAGCGATTCATCTACACCCTCGTCCTGAAGGATTCCGACAAGGCAGACAAACTCAAGCAGAGTCTACCTCCCTGTACGTCCAATCCCCCTCGACCCATTTTTCTTAATTGTTTTAGCGCGGGGAGGATTTCTATGTTGAATCTACAAATGGGACGCTGGATGTCTTTGAGTGCAAAACTACGGAAACTAACATATGCAAAAATGACGATATAGCTCTCAAAATTGCCGATGTCTCTAAAGGCACGAAGAAGTCCACCTAGACGAATGGTTTTGGGGGTTGAATGACAAGGGGCTTGTTTGGGGAAGGAGTTTGAATAAATAACATAATATTTAAACAAAAAAAAAATAATAATAACAAACCTTGCATCAGACACACCAAGAATCTTTTTTAGCGCTGGAACTTGGGAAATACTTCCAAGTGGATCGATATATCTCTCTTTTCCTTTTTCTGAAACAGTTGGAGATTATCGAACGGAGGAAGATCCTCCGTAGATCTTCAACGAAGCAAAGTCGTGGTATCAAGAGGAGCTACGGCGTCTGGTGTGATTCTTTCTTCATTTCTCCATGTCGATATAATGCCAAACTTTTATGTTGAAGAAGAACTCCGGAGACTACTTGGAACCTTTCTTGACGGAGCTAATGTAGCCAACAGCCTGACTTTCAGTGTCCTTTCGAATGAATGATAGAATTCGAGCCCAAGGTCCTTCACAACTTTTCATCCTTTTGTTACGCTTCTTTACTTCCTTTCCGAATGGTACGAATCCATGGGATTATTGTTTTTTTTAGCACCGTTGGGGTACGAGGGCCTGCCAGATTATCTTCAATGACCGCTGTCCCAAGGCAAATTTTAGTAATCCCACGTCCCTCGTCTATCTAATCTATACATCATGATTTCATTGATATCATCCGAATGTTTAAAGTCTTCCATGTAAAAGGGTCCTTGTCACACACTCTCTATGCACCCTTCCTTTTGCCACGCATGTTTTAACACATCTATCAAATTATAACCCCATGTCCTCCGGGAGCTTTTCACAATTCCTCATCGCTTCATCACCGCTCATAGCCCACCTCCCTATAGCCTTCCACCCCATACCTCCTCAGCAACTCCTCCCCCTCATTCCCTCCCAAACCTCCTCTCCTCAACTCCACCTCCCCAAACACATTCGGCTTCTCAGACACTTTCGTAAAACCCAAACTCTCAAACAACGCCAAACTCCGGACATTATCCGCGCCAATCTTAGCAGATAGATATGCCAATTTCTTCCCAATCAAAGTTTCATCCCCCTTTTCCCCATCACCATCACCATCACCATCACCATCACCACCAGCACCAGCACCAGCACCAGCACCAGGTGCAGGTGCAAAAGAAGCTGACAAAGAAGAAAGAAAACTTCCCACTATTTCAACCTCATGGTCGGCAATATACTTCAAAAAGCATACCAGACCAGACCTCCCATATGACTTACCCTGCTTGGCTTTCTCCGCAATCATAAGCTCCATTTCGCCGATGACTCTTGCGCCTCCAGTAGCGGTAACAGTAAGATCGTTATTACTATCTCCTTCCTCGTCTTCATCTAACCTCAAGAACAAATTCACATCTCCCAACATCGCTGCTGGGGCATCGATGTTTGCATCGGTGAGTACTGTTGTGGAGGACATAAACTCTGCTAGTTGGCGGCTAGCTTTAACCTCTGTACCTGCGACCCCAGTCACACCGTCAGTGACTAACGAAAAAGATGATAACGATTCATGAAGCGGTAAGCAGATGATGAACGTTAATTTATCCGCGTCGGTACGCCAGCTCGTTTGCATGGCGTATTCCTCCTCGAGGGTTAGTCGTTCGGAGGCGGTGGCTTGTTGAAGCTCCTGGAAACGCTCGGTTTGGAGTTAGTTAAATAAAAAGCATGTATATAGTATTGAGCGGAAGTCGCGAAAGGTGAAATATGGCCATGCATGTATGCATGTACATATGTACTGAGGTAATATGTGTATATATATGCATGTACGTACGGGGTCCTTCATCCACTCATGGTATCGGGGCACATGGTGTTTGGAGTATGGTACGAGCAGGACGCGAGAGGAGGATATGGCTGCAAAATTAGTAGTATGTTAGATTACAGAGTTTTTGTCCGTTTATACAGAGGTAAAATATGTTAGATGTTTGAGTTATAATTTGTTCAACAAATCCCCAATATTTATCCCCCCCCCCCGTTGACGCTGATATGTAATACATATGAGAGGAGCACAGAAGAATGAACCCATCTCCCGGCGACAGGCGACAGGCGACAAGGCCTTGGATAGTATTTGCACTACGTACCTGTCTTTTCGTTGATGAGCATAATGAATTACCCCGCGGCGGATCGAAACTCCTTTTCAAATGTCCTTTAAGTCCGTGTTTTTTGTGCTGTGACTTATGAGAAGAAACTGGAAGTGAATACAGTACTAGTAGTACGAATTCTTTCCAGATGGTGCAGCATGTTTTTACTGGGTTGGAAAACGAATTCTAGAGAATGAGCAACCCCATGCTGTTTCCCTCAAGCGGCAGGATATACAAGCCAAAAACAAAAACAAAAAGCATGATGGTTTTCTTCAATTCTCTGATATCATCTACATAGTAGATTTCCAAGAACTTAAAATTGTTTATCGTAATATTACCAAATATTTAGGAAATTAGAGCTCCAATTTTTTTCCAGGTGTAAAATTTAAAATTTTTAGCCCTACAGCTCCCTTCATTTTACTCACTAGCTTAGTTCGCGAATTGTAGATCCTGACTCCGACATAGCTAAGTTCAAATTAAAAAGTTATAGATTCTATCTATCAAAAAAGGAAATTTTGGGGTGTTTTACTATATTTTACTTCGCTTTGGTTCAATTATTCCGAGCTACGATGCCGTCTACATTCGATCTCCGAGAATAACTATACTAAAAAAAAAAGTAAAATATAAAGATAGGTTTTAAACATTTCTCTAATTAACATAGGCCTATAGCTGCAGGTCCTATTCCCTTTTCATACCACCATTATCTTGCCCCTCTGCATTTTTCTCAAACGTAGCAAACTTGACAACTTCAACGTTCAACGTTTCCGCATCAACGAGCACAATCTCGCCCGTCTCGCAGAACTTTGGAAGAGATATTACTCGTACACGTGTTGTACTCCGATCTTCACCGTCATCTGAGGAAGATAGGGGGGCAGAGCCTTCGACAATTCCAGTTCGGAAACTCGGTTGGTTCCCCGCGAAGAAGACGTGCGGACAGGATTGGAGGGTGAATGGGTCGTGAGATTGAAAGGGGTAGCACCCTTAACGAAAAATTTAAGTTAATAAGACCGATCTGGTAGGGAACGCAAAAAAGGAAAACGTTCAGAACAACAAAAGAAACAGAAAAGAAACGGTGGTAAGAAAACGTACATAACGTATCAGGAGCGGTGGGCACAGCACACCGCCACCTTAGCATGGCTTCCATTAATCGTAATCGCACCTCCCCGTCTTTGTCCATTTCACTACCTTGAAGGTCATCCCCCTCCGCTTCCAAATCGATATAACGAAGCACATCATCAACATTCTGTCCGCTGCATCCCCAAAATCGCCAGCCCTCCACATCACCTTCCCAGGGATTCGTCACACAATCTAGCCAGCCCGGTTCCGCGGCGGACTCAGCAGATCCTGGTAGCGTTGCAGAGCAGTAGGCCTTTGAACGGGGAAACATGGCCCTGTGGATTTCTTGCTGGGGCAATGAGAAATTCGCTGGGTCGGTTTCTCCTGGCATAAGAGTTACGGGGATGCTTGGGAGGATTTCAGCAAGAAATGTATCGAAGTGATTTATTGGCGAGGCATTGTAAGCTGTGGCATCGTAGCCGTACTTTTTGGTAGCGTGGCGCTTTTTCGCCATGGTAGGATCGGCCTTTTCGGCCTCTGATTGGGGGACGATCATGCTGCTTCCAAGGGAATTTCCAGCAATTATGAGGCGGGTTATTTGAGACGAAGATGGGGGCATATTTTCGCTATGTGTCGGAATAGAAGACTCGTTATAACCGAGAAGGTAGTCTGTTAAGAGGGAAAGGGCAACTGTATCTCCGGAGGTGCCAGTTATGCCAAGGCCGCTGACAAGGGCTATCTTTTTTCTTTTTCTTTCAGAACCGTCATTGTTTTCCGTAAGAGAACTGTGCTTTCGCTTCGCGGACTCTTGAGGGGTAGATGATCTCTCCCAACGTTCCGGTTGAGATGGTAGGTCGGGCACCTTAATATCAATGACTTCAAAATCGCCGTTGGCGTTTTCTGTACCAAGCACTGCAACAATTGCACCTGTTACCAGAAGAGCTGATTGAAGTAAAGTCCCAGTTAGTTGTAGACGGCCGGACTCGTCTTCTAGCATGGTCGTTGCTAATGCTTGATTCGAAGGATCAACATATGTTTTTCGAGTGGGCGGAGCCGCAGTCCAGTGCTAACGATATTGTTAGCTTGAATTAAAGTAAGAAAAAAAAAAAAAAAGAAAATTGGGTTACAAGTTCTGAAATATAGGGCTGGCTCACTTCTTTTGATATGTCGTCTAGGATGTTAGGTTTCAATGGAAGATCCATATAGATAGTGCCTGTAACCCAACATAGTTCACCTTGCCGTACATCCAGCACTCGGTCTACTCGCCTTGCGTACTCTCCTGCAATCTGTTATAAGAAGCCAAGTCAACAAAATTCACGTAAAAAAGGGGAGTGAAGGCAGGGGAAGTTTTTAACGAGGTATGACAGGCAAGATATCCATTTTTAAACCCCCAGCTGAACAAAACCGAAATTCCAACCTGATTAAGCATAACATGTACATACATTAAACCCTTCCCATGCAGAGACTGCAATTTCTGCAACAGCAGGTTTCAATCTCGCCAATCGCAAGAAGTAAATATCAGCATATTGCTGCTGATAGTGCCTCATTTCCCCTCTTGGCAAGACGAAGGTAGATAATGGAGAATATGCCGATGGCTGCCGGTATAGCGGCTCATATTCCTCATTATCACTGTTATGGATCAAAATGTCAATGGATAAGCGCTTTAAGAATATCTACCACCTGAAGCTCCGTACTACTACACCATGGTGGGGGGGGGGCGCTTCAAGCCAGAAGAGATGTCACATACGCTGGGGGTTGTAGAAATTGCTCTGCGGGATTATCTGAGGCCATTTTCGTCAACCTGTCACAAGGGTTCCTTTGGCTATGAATGAGCAATCATGAAAATGCGTGGGGTTGAGGGTACCCGACCTCCTCAATGTCTGTCTGTATATTCGGGGTCAAAAAATTGACGCGACCTCAATTATCCACGCGTTTTTGGTTTAGCAGTTTTTGAATATCACGTGACGATCCGCAATTTGGTGCGTGTGACCCGGCTACTTATTGCCGCGATAAGCGCGATATCAATTCAACTTGTGGACCAAACAGGAACCAACCACCGTCGAATAACTTACCTGGGTGTTTTGTCGAATACTACTATTCAAGGCAGTTAATCGAGCATTGTTCAACAAAGCGCGTTGGAATTTTGGCGCGCGTACGCTTGTTACGTAGCTGTTAACGTCGTATGTGGTACTCCATGCTCTGTACTGGATTCATGTTGTGGGCTACTATGACAGAAAACAGGTTTTTTTCAGAAAACAAGGGCCCTAAATTTATGGAGAAGTGGATCTGCCCTTGTTTCCTGGCGGGACCGAACTCAATTCTGCTCCATCCAAAAGGTACTGCCAATTTACCAAATGACATCACAACGGTAGACGAGTGGTAGAGAGGAGGTAGTGAAGGACGAGTGAAGAGAATCGCACTTTCGCTCTAAATATACGCCCAATGCAAGTAAGATATCCAAGCAGCAAACGGCAGCCGGCACCATAGTACGGAGTATTTATTTACGGATCACGGACTACGGACTACGCAGTACGGAGTAGTGCTCAGTTAGTCCAATTTCTCTCCGAAAATTCATATATAGCAGCAACTAAACTTAGCCATACTCCGTAGACTCTGGTATCTTCCCGCAGGCCAGCAGACGAAAGCGCTTCTGATTAGATGTGGGTCGCCGATGGCGTTTTGCGTAAGCCTCCCCTAATAGTCATAGGTACTTCTTGGCTAGAGTACCAAGAAAAAGGCGAGGAGCGAATAGTAGTACTAGTATAATGAAAAATAAAAATAAAAATAAAATAAAATAAAAATAGGGAGAGAAAAAAAAATAAGAAGAGAATTGAGGATATGAAGAATTCATACTACTAGTAAATGAAAAAAAGGGAGCTGCTCTTCTGTTCCAGACTCTAGCTGCAAATTGTTGGCCAGAAGGAAGCCGATCCTGCAGCTCTTTTAGCGTGATGTTGCCCCGCTCCAAAACTTGTACATTAGCCAGTGGGGGAGTATACAGAAGGGGAGGTGAACTTCCATTTAAATATCTCTCTTCGCCCTGCCGCTACATCTGGCACACCATACTACTACTATATATTACCCCTTTCTTAACAATGGCACCACCACAATGACTGACACAAATACCTTCACGGCGGTGCACTCCAATTGATAGTACCACCCTCCAGTGCATGGACACATCTTGCACCGTAGCTCATCCTTCACTCCCTTCCCCCTTTTTACATGGGACTCTCGATTTGCGGTATGTGACCCATACCCAACGTTGGATTGTACTCTACTTGGTGACTTTGTGACCTATCTAACATATTCTCGAGCCAGCTTCCTAGGATTCAACCTATGGCCCCCCTCCTCCAGGCCATAAGAGATCCTACATATCAAAACAAACCCGCCCGCACCCCACGCCAATATGAAGATTCGCCCATCCACACATGGTGGCAGATCAGTCCCAATCTTGTGCCTCGTGACCATCTACCTCCTTCTTGCCATCCTCGCCTTCGCTACAGCTCTACCGATCGAACCACAACCTGGCTCACTCAACGCTCTCAAACTGTCAAAAGCACGCGAACAACGAAGTCTACCCGGCTCCCTTGCGACAGCTCCGAAGGGTGCCGTTGGCAAACCCCCTTCGCCCGTAACTGAATCAGCAGAGTATCATACGGAGCCAACGAAGAAACCTGTATATTTCACCTTGCTGGCGATTTCTGTGTTTGTGTGTATCATTATTGTGCTGTTTGAGAAATTGTGATGACCTCGTCCTATTTTCGGTTTGTATCGTCATACATACTGCGTAGCTGCCTTAAATCTTTTGCCTCTTTTCTTTCCTTTTCATTGTTTTGCTTTTGTTTTATTTTGTGCATTAACATGGGCGAATGGGTTATGGCGTCAACGAGCGAGGGAGTCAGTGAGTAATAGCATACTGCATGGGTATTACTATATATCCTTACACCCTTGCCACATTTGGATAGCTGCAATCATGGTTCTGGTTGCAATAGGGATGGATAGTTTGTTAACATTGAATCACCATGGGCATCTGTTATGTTAAAAAATTCACATTTCCGGGGTGATAGGATGTTGAAGCGAAACAAAGCAATGATTATTTTGCCGCCACCCTATGCATCTACACGTCCCGTGGCGAAACTAAGAGAGAGAGAGAGATAAAGAGAGAGAGAGAGTCAAGCGTCAAAGGAATCATGTTTGGTACAGCCAGAGGACCGCCACAGGTTTTCAGATTTACTGGTTAAATTTGGTCGTGAACGAAATTTTACTTACCTGGTCTTTATTTCCCCCCTCTAACAAGCGAAAAGAGAATAATAATAGTAGTACTATGAATTATACCGGCAACTTAATATATCCCAGTCAGAAACTGCGGTTTCATGTTAAACAATGCAAAATTAGTATTCAAGGCGGCAGGATTCCCTTGTTCCTAATTCCCTTGTTCCTAACGAACGTTTTAGCCAGGTACCCCCTCCAGGGGGAAACTTTGTTCCAGGGTTTAAATAAATAACGGTAAATAAGCCAGAGCCAGCCAAAACAAACTTTTCGGCAGCAAGAAGGCAACTGAATACTAGCACTGTGCAACTTCCAATATATACGATGCATACAATGCGATAAAGAATGTGGTGGGCAACATTTCCAAATTTACGGGAAAAAAAACTGGATGAGCATAAACACAACAAAAGATAAATACTTCGGCTGTTCCTCGTTATCGACTAACTAGTACTACTAGCAGAATGAACTTCAGACCAAAGCACGACAACGACAGCCAGCTGATAATACTCCTCGAGTTATACTATATCCAAAAAAGAAAAAGAGAAATTTTCATAGACTGCACATAAATTCCATGGAAAACTTGCCGTACTCTATCGAAAAATGGAGGCAGCATGTCGCGACGGATCCGCTGGAGGGACACGATATATCCTCCCTCAAAGACTCTGCAACGGCATTTTCAATGGAACCATCTTTCTGCGCAGGGACAGGATTGAATATCCTGAGAAGCTACATTTGTCCAGACATCGAGACAGCAGACCGGGAGGTCGTCTTCGTTACTTGCTTTTGGGCAACCAAGTCTGAATCTCGAGCGGTCCTATGCGATGCCCTCCGGAAACTCTCCAACAAGGTCATCAAGCAAAGAGAATCCTCGCCAAATCCTACCAAGATTGGAAATATCAAAGTCTACATTTGCATCTCATCAGTTTCTCTCCTACAGAAGCTACGACATACCGAATCCGAAGATGGATACGTCTACGATCCGGTAGAATGGAGTACGAAGCTCGAACTTCCCACACCCAAGGAGATCCCCGGACTTGATCTGACCGTCAAATCCATCTTTATCCGGCCGTTCTCCGTCATGCATCCCAAATTCGTCATTGTCGATCGGAAATTCGTCTGGGTGCCCAGCTGTAATGTCAGCTGGGAGTCATGGTATGAAGGCGCCTTTCGGTTGAAAGGCAGCATCGTTGAGAAATTCTACAAGTTTTGGGCAGAGTTTTGGAACCCCGCCGTTCTACATGGAGCTGGAGACATAACATTTCCTGCCGTATCAGATGTAAATCTACCACTTCTCAATGGCAACGACCACCGATCATATAAACCCACGGGTCGGTTCGTAAAATCGTTCCCAGACATCTCCGCAAACCAGGAAATCCAGTCGCTTTTCTTACCATCATCACACCACCAAGATCCGGGTTTCCGCCCAGGCTTCTTGCGGTTGCCTAGAACAGAACCGCGCACGCCCTTAAATGCATTTACCAAGTTCTTGTTCGCGAACGCTGAGAGTGACATATACATCATGACGCCAAATATCACCGCGAAGCCCGTGATCCGAGCGCTGGCGGAGGCGCTGCAACGGGGCGTTAACGTCACTATCGTTACTAACACTAACCTAATGGTGATAGAACAGCTCGCTACGGCAGGGACAACAACGACCCATTGCATAAAATTGTTGCGGAGGCTGCATAAAAACATGTTGCATGGCTGGGCGCCAACACCTGAAGCCGACGAAGCAGGCGTTGGGGCGATGAAACTGGGAAAATTGATGATCAGGAATTGGAAGGTAGAAGCGAATCGAGATGGAGATGCATTCGCAAAATCACATTTGAAGCTGACGGTTGTCGATAAGAAAGTGATTCTCTTTGGCAGTGGGAATATGGATCGTGCCAGCTGGTATACGAGCCAGGAGGTTGGCGTTGCTCTATATTCGGCTGAGGTGGCTAAGAGGGTCCTGGATGGGGAAATCCTAGAAGATATCGAGAGGTGCAGTGGAATCTTTTACGGGTAGTGTGAAGTTTGAAAAATTAAAGTAATGGACTGTTGGTTGTTGTTTTGTGGCACTCGGGGTGTGGCGGTTTTTGACTGTGTGATGATTCTATTTATTCTACTTACTTAGCTGGAATTTAGATAGGTTGCATTTTTGATAGAATCGGCGTTGATGCTTCTTGGTTCCCTTATTTCCCGGGATCTACCTGCCTGCTTTTTCGGCATGCAGGGCAGCCGAGGGCCACAGTCAGCTGATTTCCGCTGCCCTATCGATTTATATCCCCCCCTTATCACCCCACCCCCCCCTACCCGGGCACCGCTAAGGAAGTACTCCGTACGCAGTACTCCGTAGTATCCTCTCAGATTGAAACTGCCTGATATTTGAGATCCAGTCCATTGTTTCCTGCGAGTCTTTTCTCGACATAAGTTTCTTCGCCAGGCCTTTTGAAGCCTATTTATTTTCCTGCTTTTCTTTGTGCCAGGCAGTAAAAGTACTAGTAGTACTGTTGTATGGCTTATAATAGAGTACTACTACCCATTCCGCCATCAAATTTAAGTGAACACTCTATATGCTGGATATTGAACTAAGCTGTTGCTAGTTACCTAACCCAGCCTAGCCTCGGTGTAAAATTAACTTTACATCCCCCAACCTAAGACTGAACCGCGGCCCAAACAACTCCTCGAGATTGTGGGGAAGGGCAGCTCGTTTGGAGGAGATGAAGCCGGAAACTTTGCACAAATCGGAGAGATATAATGCAAGTATATAAGAGAAGAGAAGAAATGTTCAATTCTATCTCATTCTGACATTTGTTTCTTCTGATCTGCCAATATCCTTTCATATCTTGGGATCAGGATTGTGGTCAGTTACTGCGTACATACTAGTTTCCCCTTCTTTTTAACACTCTAGTTCAAGGCCTCGCCCCATCCGCATCGTATTTCCACATGCTTCGGCTTTCCTGAGTTATTCTACTTTCAATTTTCCACTGGCCGGTTTCCTATAAATAACCGCCAGACCGCCAGACCGCCATACGGTCTAAATAGATACTATAGAGACCACATCATCCTTCTAGAAACCCTTCCAATCCTCCCATTGCTTCCCTCCTTCATAACTATATTCACTATGTCTCAAATAACCACCCCCTCACCAGCCTCCTAGGCATCCAACACCCCATCCTCCTCGCTGGCATGGCGCGAACATCCGGCGGGCCGCTCGCCGCCGCTGTCTCCAACGCAGGCGGCCTGGGCACCGTCGGAGGCCTCGGTTACTCCCCCGAGCAACTCGACGAAATGCTCACAGAGTTGAAATCGTATCTAAAAAGCCCTGACCTACCATTCGGCGTTGACCTCGCCTTACCTAAAGTCGGTGAGGGTGCCCGCAAGACAAACCATGATTACACGCACGGCAAACTCGATGAGCTGATTGAGGTTACCATCAAGCATGGTGCGAAATTGTTCGTCTCTGCTGTTGGAGTGCCCCCAGCACACACTATCAAGAGATTACATGAGGCGGGTATCTTGGTTATGAATATGGTTGGCGCCCCCAGGCATGCTGAGAAGGCACTTCAGGCAGGCGTGGATATAGTTTGCGCGCAGGGTGGCGAGGGCGGTGGGCATACTGGTGACGTGCCATTCTCTGTCCTGATTCCGGCCGTCGTGGACGTGGCGCGCAAGTATAAGAGTCCGTTGACAGGCCAACCTGCGCTGGTTGTTGCCGCGGGAGGTGTCAACGATGGACGCAGCCTTGCTGCGTCTCTGATGCTGGGCGCTGCCGGGGTGTGGGTTGGTACGCGCTTTGTGGCGGCAGAAGAGAGCGGAGCGAGTCGGATGCATAAAGAGGCGGTAGTGAACGCAGGGTTTGGCGATACAGTCACCACTCTTGTTGTCTCCGGGCGGCCGCTGCGCGTGCTGCCGAACGACTACATTAAGGCGTGGCATGCCAAACCGGAGGAAATTAAGAAGTTGACGGATGCTGGGGTGGTGCCCATTACGAAAGATTTTGACGAGGGGAAGGATGTTGATATTCCATTTTTGATGGGACATGTGGCGGCTGCTGTGAAGGATATTAAACCTGCGGGCCAGATTGTGGATGAAATGGTTCAGCAGGCGGTTCATATGTTAAAGGTTGGGAACGGATATTTGAGCTCAGGCAGCAAGTTGTGATTCCAATCTGGTTTGATTTAGGATTTGGTGTGCGTTTGGAGTGGGCTTGGCTTTGTATATAACTTTTTTTATTGATTCTTTTATTTGCTACCTCCTTTTTATGTTCGAATTGTCCTATACTCATATACGTTAATTATGATGGAAAGAGATTTATTGGTTTCATTAGTTTATCAAGCGAGATTTGGTTGACGTCACAGATGGAGTGTTGTACATCTCTAGCCGGAAGACTGCCAGCTAGGTTGCCCACCTTGATAGGACTGCAAAAGAATACTTTGATCCAGACTCATAACATAATACCATCCATTCGCACGTTTTGCATTTCTATACCAACATGACCAACATTTGGCCGCTTCACCAAAAGTTGCCACTGGCAGGCGCAACGGTGATTTTTCATCCATGGAGAGTATTTGATATGATTGTAGGATACAAGAATGGCTTGGACTAAACAAAACAGGAGGATTCGGAACAGAAACAAACAACCAACAAGACGTAACTCCAACAGGGAACGGAAACAAAAGCAAACGAGGAGAGTCGCGGAGGTGATTGAGCGGCAGGAGAAACGAAGAAAAAAAAAATGCTCGTGTATCACCAAGGAAGTACCGAAAGGTGATCCAATTGACCAACTGCCATTCCACCGAATAGTTCTATATAAGAAACAGAAATCCTTGCTTGAACAACAATGCAGTGTGATAGATAAATAAATAGATACCCTTTCTCCAAGCTTTCTTGTTATATTTGTGTTTTTTCTCTTTTTTCTCTTTTTTTGTTTTCGGAGTTTGTTTTTGATTCTTCAATGCCTGTATCCATTTACAACACCACGATGGCCATTAGATTTCGCCTCAGCTAGCGCAGGTGGTGGTGGCGGTCCGAAAACGGGTTTCCCGTCAGGCGCTCGGTTTCCCGTAGGAGGATGCTGATGCTCTCCATGGTGGTGATGGTGATGGTGGTGACGGTGGTCTTCATATTCACCTTCGTCACTTAAATCTTCTTCGTCTTCATCTTCGTATTCGTCGTCGTATTCACTTTCCGTCCCTTCGTCGTCTACCGCATCAAGCTCACCAGCAAGGGCTTGACCTCTGCCTTGTTCCTGCATCCGTCGGCAAAGAGCCTCGAGGTTGTTGCTCTTTTTACGCCACTTTTCAAGTTCGTCATTGTTTCGAGTTCGTTCTTCCGCCATCTCTAAAATATTACGGTTCGTTTGTTCATGTTTCCGAGTCAGCGTCATATTTTCCTTTTCAAGTCTCTTGGTCTTTTTGGCCATTTCCTCCATTTCTTTACGGAAGGTTAAAAACAGTTCGTTGCTGTTATTCAACGTATCTTCAACCTATTTGGTTTGTTATTAAATGTCACACAAGTACACCATGTAGGAAGATTGTGGGGCAAGCTCACCTGTTTAAATTTTTCGACATAAATGTTGAGTTGGCTTCGAAGTTCAGCTTCAGTTTGCGAAAACGTCGAGACCTGGCTGCTCAAAGCGCGGCATCTGTGCGCCTCGCTCTCTGCCCCACGTCGTTGCTCCTCATATTTGGCAGTCAGGCTTTGGATTTCGGCATCTTTGCTACGGAGCAACGATTTGTAATGCAGTTCCCGTGCTTCAAATTTTTCGCCAATCGTTTTGATTTTCGCGCGAAGCCTGAAGAATATTTGTTAGAAAAGGGTACAAATTCGAGAAAAAAAATCGTTGGTGAGCCGTAGCAAGACTTACGCCTCGTCCAAATCGATATCTGCTTTTTCTCCACGAACGTCACCCCGAGTTGCAACAAAATCCTGAATGTCATAAAGTAGCGAGTCAAGTCGTGCGTTCACGACCCCGCGAGCTTTCTGCTCTGTCTCTTCAAGCCTTTTGTTTTCATCCTATAGCCGTAATCCATTCCATCAGACATGTTCCTTAATCCCGAAATTGCTAGGTTCCTCACACACCTTGACTTTTTTATTCTCCTTTGTCAGCTCCCGACACAGCTTTTCGAGCTTGTCTTTCATAGTAGCAGTCTTGTTCAGCTCAGACTTCCCCTTGTCCTGGTCTTTCTGTAGCTGGTCAGCTCGTTTCTTACTCTTCGCATATTCTCGATCTAGTTTCTTCATGTCGGCGAGCAGCTCGGTGTATTTTTTGTGGACGGTCTCAAGGCGTGTCATGGGCGATTCTATATTGTTCAAGAGCTGATTCAGGTCACGAGTAGCTTTTTTGACTTCTCGTTCTATTTCATATATGTAAGTTATAACCCTATCTACTAGGTCAAGGCCTCCAGTGGTCCAATCATCAGGTGCGTTGTAGGGGCCAGCCAAAAAGGAATAAGATCATGATATAGCAAAATCCTTTAAAGGGACATACCGATTTCAGCCTCTTGGTCCTTTTCCCCTGCCGCATCTTGTTCGAGTTGGGATATTTTGGCCGCCAAGAGTTTCGACGTTTCGCTCGGATCGGTGGCCTTCTTCCCCTTCGCCTTTTTTGCCATGGTGGTTGGGGCCATTGCTGCGTGAGATCCCGAATGAATGGACGAAACCGGGCTATCGGAGCGCCTATTTACAAAGTTCGTATGGGTTGTATGTGAGGAAATGGAAGGAGATGCGCTAGCGTTATTGTAACCTGGATGAGTGTGCGAAGCAGCAGCTGCCATAGCTAGACAACCACCCACACAACCAGGGACGCACTCGCAGTTTCAAGGGTATTCGCCCGTAGAACTGCTTCTCGACCTCTAGCCAAATACTGCTTGACGGGCGGTAAATCACTAAAGTCTCGTGCTCGGAATCCGGGTTAGTCCCGGTGAATTTTTCGAATGCCAACACGAGGGTGGGTGGTAACTGGGAGGCAAAGGTGCGAAAACGGGGACGCTATAGAGAGCGATAAGGGCAAGCCGTAGCACCGGTATATGAGAGAAAAAGGCCTTGATATCTTAATTCCGGGATCCCCGGGCGTAAAGACACGAACGGCGAGTAGGCTGGTGCAGGCGGGTGGGAGAGCGAGTCAAACAACTTCGAGTTCTGGCTCAAAAGGACGTAGAGGGGAGAAGCCACACCTGCAAAAAGGCGGCGCTAAGCTTTCTGGGTTCTGGCTGTGGCTGATCTACGCCTCAAATCTCAATCTTCTTCTTCTTGGGACATTCATTACTGCTACACTCTTAGTAGTACTTTGGGATATTTGCGTTGTCCATTTCACAGACAAATAGAATTATTCTCTGTGTCCCTCGGAGAATTTTCATCCTAACTTGCGTCGCAACCTGCTGGTTGCTCCGGAACAGCGTTGCCCGAACGATTTCTTCGCCCGGACGGCATTACTCTCGTTGGTTTATGATCGATTGCCTTTATACGCTCGATTCTTTAATGGATCAGATATAGGTCGTGGCTTGGAATTAAAATCCCCCCTAGTATACGAATTTCTCCCGAACAGTGCTTTTCGTTGCCAGTAATCCTCTGTCAATATGCTTCGCGCAACCAACACGCTATTAAAACATGGCACCTCTGCGTCGAGGTCTTCCTCTTTTGCCTCCCTGCGGAATAAAGCAAATGGCGGATATCTAATTGGCAAGGGTCGGAGACTAGCTTCCACCGTCACGCAGCTAGATAGCTATCCCACAGTTGGTGAAAAGCTTTATGGGTTCACCGTCAAGGAGAAGAAGCAAGTACCGGAGCTTCATTTGACCGCAGTTCTATTGAAACACGATAAAACGGAAGCAGACTATCTCCACGTGGCAAGGGATGACAAAAATAATGTCTTTGGCATTGGGTTCAAAACAAATCCACCAGATGCAACGGGCGTACCTCATATACTCGAGCATACTACTCTCTGTGGTAGTGAAAAGTACAGAATCTCAACCCCCCCCCCCCGGTGGTTTACGTTTAATGTGCTGACTTACTTCGTCATATTCTAGATATCCTGTCCGCGACCCGTTTTTCAAAATGCTGCCTCGTTCTTTATCCAACTTCATGAATGCTTTCACTTCCTCTGATCATACCACTTACCCGTTTGCGACAACCAATAAAAAAGACTTCCAGAACTTGCTATCGGTCTACCTAGATGCCACGTTACACCCATTATTAAAGGAGGAAGATTTTCGACAGGAAGGATGGCGCCTAGGACCTGAAGATCCTCGCGCATCTCTGGCTGAGAAAAAAGGAAATGATAACTCTGCCAGTGCAGATGATATTGTTTTCAAAGGAGTGGTCTATAATGAGATGAAAGGGCAGGTATCGGATGCCAATTACTTATACTATATCAAGTTTAAGGAACATATCTTCCCTGCCATAAATAACTCAGGCGGCGATCCACAATATATAACAGATCTAACCCACAAACAATTAGTCGACTTTTCCAAAAAGAATTACCACCCGAGCAATGCGAAAGTTTTCACGTACGGGGATATGCCGCTAAGTGATCATTTACAACAAATTGGGCAAGTCTTGGACGGTTTTGAAAAGTCACCTCGGGATACGGAGGTCAAACTTCCACTGGATCTGAAGGACGGCCCACTCAGCGTCACGATTCCAGGCCCCATCGATCCATTCACCAGCGAGGACAAACAATTTAAAACTTCGATATCTTGGTATGCGGGTGATTCCACCGACATTGTGGAAACGTTCTCGGTTGGGATTCTTTCATCCTTACTGCTTGACGGATATGGGTCACCTATGTACAAAGCTTTGGTTGAGAGTGAAATCGGCTCCTCATTCACGCCCAACACGGGTCTGGATACCTCAGGAAAAATTCCTATCTTTTCAGTTGGTGTGAATGGAGTTGCGGAAAAAGACGTCGCCTGGTGAAGGAGAAGGTGCAAAGTGTTTTCCAGGAGTTCTCGGCCTCGGGATTTAACGACGAGAAAGTGAAAGGCATTCTGCATCAGCTGGAACTTGCATTGAGGCATAAGACGGCAAATTTTGGGGTTGGAATCATGGAAAAAACAATATCATCCTGGTTTAATGGTTCGAACCCAATGGAAGAGCTGGCGTGGAATGAGGTGATCAACGAATTCAAGCGTCGCTATGAGAAAGGTGGCTACCTGGAACAACTCATGCGAAATTACCTTATGACTGACAACTCCATGACATTTACGATGGCTGGATCACCGACCTACAATAAACAGTTGGATGAAAGGGAAATGACACGAAAAGAGGCGAAAATGGCTCAGTTGACTGAAGCTGCTGGCTCTCTTGAAAAGGCAGTTCACCAGCTCAAGCAAGAGGAACTTGAATTATTGAAGGTACAAGAAGCAGCCCAGCATGCCGATCTGAGCTGCCTGCCCACTCTCCACGTGAAAGATATTTCAAGAACGAAGGAATGGAAGACTGTTAGGGAAACCAAAATAGATGATGTCGACGTTGTTTGGAGAGAAGCGCCGACGAATGGCCTCTCATACTTTCAGGCTATGAGCGCATTTGAAAACCTCCCCGAAGAGCTACGACTGCTTCTGCCTCTATTTAATGACTGCGTGATGCGGCTTGGGACTGCCGGACGAACGATGGAGCAGTGGGAGGATTTAATAAAACTCAAGTCTGGAGGTATTTCTTCCTCTTGTTTCATCGTATCTTCTCCGACCTCCCTCGACAGCTACTCTGAAGGTCTCCAATTCTCTGGTTATTCGCTCGACAAGAACTTCGCGGCCATGCTTGAAATGATATCCAGTTTAGTAACTGAGACTGATTTCACCAGTCCGGTGGCGCCACGGATGATTCAAGAACTCCTGCGGTCGTCCACCAATGGTGCCATTGATTCAATCGCGGGCTCTGGACATCGCTACGCTATTAACGTTGCGACCTCAAGCCTTTCTAAAAAGTTCTGGGCCAGCGAGCAGCAATCGGGTCTGGCGCAAGTTCAGGCTACTGCTAGGTTGCTTCATGATGCAGAAACCTCTCCTGAGCGGTTGCAAGAACTCATTCGCAAGCTCCAGCTGATACAATCGTTTGCCATTTCAAAATCTTCCAAATTCCGTGTGCGTGTGGTCTGTGAACCTGACAGCGCCAGCGCCAACGAAGCCACTCTTCAAAACTGGCTTGCTGGCCTCCCCCGCAACCTTAACCCCGCATCCACAACTGAAGGATTTAAGTTTAATAACCAAGCTGCCACGAAAATTCTTTATGATCTCCCATATAAAGTCTCCTATTCCGGCCTTGCTCTCCCAACTACAACTTTCACCGATCCATCTAGCGCATCACTAAGTGTCCTCTCCCAACTCCTGACGCATAATTATCTTCACCAGGAGATCAGGGAAAAAGGAGGGGCATACGGAGCAGGTGCTAGCAGCGCTCCCATCCAAGGCTACTTCGGTTTTTCAAGCTACCGCGACCCTAACCCCATGAACTCCCTGAAGGTATTTAATAACTCTGGAGTCTTTGCTCGAGACAGATCCTGGACGACGCGAGAACTCGATGAAGCGAAACTCGGCATCTTCCAGGGGCTTGATGCGCCGATGAGCGTCGACGAGGAAGGGCAACGCTACTTCATGACTGGTGTCACCCAGGAGATGGACCAACGCTGGCGCGAACAAGTTCTTGATGTGACTGCCGAAGATGTGAATAATGCCGCTCAGAAGTTCCTCGTTAATGGATCTCGACGGGTATTCTGTCTCCTGGGCGAGAAGAAAGATGGGTCCGATTTTGATGGCTGGACTGTGCGAAAGCTCTCCATGGGACCTGAAGAAGGTAATTCCGCTGGCTCTGAAGAACAAGCTGCGGCTACCAGCGCAGCTTAAGTATATACATAGGAAACCCCTTTCGACTCCTTTGCATTTTGGTTACAGTGGTTATATCTCCCATTCCACTCATGTTTGAACAGATGTTCAAAAATTTCTCGATATAGACGTGTTTTTCTACCATCTTATTATCTAGATGGTGAAGAAATATCACATTTCATGTATTTTTAGACGAACATGTATCATACTTGCATCTCCTGTTTGCTTTGATCCCTATCAGAGTGTGTTTCCCTGCACTCTAACAAAATTCACTCGAATTACTAACTTACTTTACATTCCCCTTCTATTTCTTGGGTAGGCAAGATGGTTTCTTCAACATGTTCAGTACATACATTCCAACGTGACTAACAATGAACAAAACACGCGCTGCTCAAGAACAGAGCAAAATCCGTCTGCCAACCTTCCATTTCCGTGGTTGGCAGATCACAAGTCTCTCCGACGGCCAACCCGCTGCCCTTGCCGGTAGTGGAATAGCCTACGAGAAAAGCGCAAGATCAATAAAAGGAAAGGGGCAGAAAGGAGTTTTAGGGTGAAAGAAATGGAAAAGAAACACCCCTATCGAAGGGGGGGAGGCTCGCGTTATCAGAATCCACTATATTTCTCGAGGAGAAAAGGGACAAGGTATGATTTTTCTGGGGCAATTCGAATCATCCTATCTGCTTGCTTGTTCCTCATGCGGAGAGTGGAAAGTCTTTGCCTACTTCGTTAGCGCTCAACTTTTCTATCGAAAACCCTCGATTTGTCGACGGTGTTTTCATGGAAACTTTTATGCTTTTGGAACGGGTTTCAGTCCCCCTCTCCTCTTCCCTTTTTGCTAATGGAGCTTGTGAGTTAATTGGTAGGGTGGTTTGGGTTGTTTCAATTTTTCATATCTCTCTTTCTTTTGTGATGGGATTGAGGTGTGCGGTTTGGTGATGTGGGCCTTTCCACCCCCCAGATGGGTATTCTTTTACAGTTTGGTTTCACCCTAGCCTTTTTTTTTGATTCTTTGCGATCCTTTTATTTCCATCTCATTTCAGAGCTGCTCTTTTTCCTCAAGTTTTAATGGAGGGCGGACTAGGGATGTGAGAACAATTTTCTTCAATTTTCGGTTTTCAGACTTGCAAGCCGTTTTTAATTTTATCGTCCCGAGTTTTTGATATTTCAATGAGACCCTAGTCATTCGACTTTCATTCTCCATTGTATTTGGAAATGTGCAACCTCAAATAATTAAATCACATCACGAAACCTCTCCGATTCGCATCTCATTTTCTCATCATGACCTTGCAGCTCATGGCCTTTTGTTTCATTTGCGAGGCTACCCTCAAGACTAACCGCCGCGTGAAGATCACCCATCGCCTTCCGCCATCATAAAAGTTCAGTGCGCGGAGCCAAAGGTACAATTCTCTTGAATAAATGCCTCATCGCAGTTTTTGCGTAAAAATAAGCATCCTCAATTCCCCACACCCTCACCCCACCAGAAAGCGCAAATAATGAAACGCCCAAACGGCAGTGAAAACGCTTTCATCGTCTCACGGCAACGGCTCGAAGGCGAACGTATCCCAGCCATTTGCTACCATCCTCCTCCCTTGTGATGACCGTTTCCAGCAAGTGACAGACCTCCTCAACAGCAGCTTCGCGCCTGCCTGCATCCACAATATCTAGCATCTGGGATCCCATCAGGCGTACCCAGCCCGCAATACCGCCATTTTCGTCCGTGGTAAGCTTAGTAGGCCGATATTCGACTTCTAGCTTCTCAACATGGAAACCAATCTTCTCCAATGTCATTCTCATCCAAGCCTCCGATGGGAAAAACCACGGGTTAGCGGCGCGCGCATGCTGGATGGTAGGTCCCTGGTGTGTCACCGCGGCAAGCAGCGCGGTGTGAGCTTCAGGGACATTCCCGTGGCCTCCCATTTCGAAAACAAACGTCCCATTCGGTTTGAGGCAGGAATATATTGCTTCCAGCACACCCACTCTAGTGGATGCATCCTTCAGGATCCAGTGAAGAGCGGCATTAGAAATCCTATTGAACTTTTATTCAGCTTTGGAAAGCCCAGACACGTATCCTCTGGTGAATACCAAAGGAGAGGAAGAGTAGTGCTGCTTACACTTTATCCCATGCCCCATTGACAATATCCAGTTCCTTGTCCAAATACCTACAATCCACAACTTGAAATTTGGCTCTGGTGCCACCGTAATCTTGTGTGGCAGAGCCAATCATCGAAGGCGATGCATCGATGCCTAGAACTGATCCCACATGGGGGATGAAACTGCCAGTGAACTTCCCGTCTCCGCACCCGACATCCAGCACTCGATCCGTTGGCTGGGGATCAAGACATTGCAACACTTTCTGTGTAAGCTTTGGAACAAAAGCGGCCGATGTGTGATATGCCTAAAGGGAGAAGTTATACATAGATTTCGCCATGTTTGATTGTTTTGAGATACGTTCATACCTCCGCAGACCAGTGATCCTTTTGCTGGCCCGAAGCGTCTTGCATCAGCGTCATTTTTCTTCTCAGTTCCTCCAGTTGTATTTCTGGTTAACTGCAAGCCTTGGGTCTAAGATTCCAGTGTAAATAGGTCAAGTTGGTTCTAACTATTTCTGCCCTATCTAACTCAATTGGGTATATATAAATAATAGTAGTAATAATATCCCATCCTCGAATGCTCTCTCAAAGGTTGGCCAAGCTGCGGTCAATTTCAACCCCCACAAAACCAGATCAGCAGAGAATCTACACCCGTACAGAGCATGACATCCATTTATAAAGTATTTTTGATATACTCTAGTTTGTTGCCATGAAGTCATTGTTGTATTCGCAACCTCAGCCCTCCTTCAATGGCAAAAGCAGCCGATATCGGATAGCGCAGGGGAGGGGGAAAGGGAAAAGGGGGGACAACGCTTATATAAGCTAGAACAGCCCCATGAGAAAAATTACTCGTTTTATTTTTCAACCTTTATATATTCGCTGTTGAC
>LGUA01000181.1:0-26691 GCA_001660665.1 Emergomyces africanus
TTAAAAAAAAAAAAATAAAAAAAAAAAAAAAAGAAAAAAAAGAAAAAACCAAAGGTGGAAGCAAAGAAAGCAAGCGTATAAAGACCTCAAATTGATTCTCTATGATATGTTATGTATCCCGCGAGGGAGAACGAGAAGATGAAAATGAAGAAGAAAAGTACAATGATAGAATGATAGCGCAGAAAAGTAGAAATTCAATAACAAACAGAGGTATATGACATAATTTTAGTCAAATACTTTAGTGTGAAAAAAATAAAAATGACCAAGAAAAAGATGGGGTGAAGAAAGAAGAGATGTTGAGAAATGTTTCTAGTTTGGGTTATATACATATATATAATCATGCTTATCCTAGGGGTGAACGAAAAATGGATATTATCGACATGTCAGTCCCGCAATCGTTCAGACCATCTTCTTCGCCCTTTCGGCCGGACACGAACCCCGTTTCCCAAAAACAATGCCTTCATCCTCCGACTCATCATCTTCATACTCATTCTCGTCGTCGCAGTCGTACCTGCACTCCTCGTCATGGCGTTTGTTAGACGATGGTGCTTTTCGAGCTGTCACTGTATCGCCAGTGCGAAGAAGCGGTGGTACTACCTGCCCCGAGCCATCCAGTTCGTTCTCCCGCTCTGTCTTATAAGTATGGAATCCATCAGCAGAAAGAGAGGAGGCGCCAGATATTACAGATGGAATGCTGGGGTGTGAGGCAGAATGAGACATTCCGCTGTTGAGCTCGTCAGCAGAGGATGAGGATATGGTAAGCGCCGACGGAGGAGAGGTAATTGGCTCTCCAATGGGATACTTGAATGACTGCGCTCGATCTCTGCCTACTCCATGCCATTCGGTATCTATGGACGAAAGCGTTCCGCGAGCAGGCAGCGAGCCACCGCGCTCAGTCGAATCCTTGCCCAATGGAGCACCTCCAGGAGAGTGATGATTTTGATCCTGAGGATGCATTCGTTGTCGTAGCAATGTCTCGCGTGCTATATGCAACGGTTCAGCTGAGGAATCGGGGGCCTGTTGCTGAGAACGGTATCGGCGGTGTGATGATGTATTGGCTCCGGTTGGACCATCATGCTGCCGCCGACGAGGCTAAAGAGGTAGAAGACTGGCCTCCTCTGGATAAGCCAGGAGCCTGGACGAGCCCAGTGGCGGACGCCGTGCTAACTCCAACGACTGGGCCGGAATGACCATCACCATCCGTAGATGCTCGATCGGTGGACGGAGATCTCTCCCTTCGCCATTCACGGTGCTGCAAACCTCTTGCAAGACGACGCCCAGCTCCCCCGAAAATACCACTAACACTAGCTGTAGCCAGTGTTTCGGATGTCGGCGTGGTTGTGCGAGGCCGTGTCGGGCCGACATTTGTATTCAAGGGACGGATTGTCTTGGTGGAATCAGAACTCGAAAATGCCGAAGACGATCTGTCTGGAGGGTCAGGGCGGGATAACGAGTCTTGCACCTGGTCTCTCGAGAACGATGCCGAACTAGCGTTGCTAGCCCGTCTAGAAAAGCTAGGGCTCTGGGATGAAACGGGGCTTGCAAGAACGCTATGTGAAAGTGGGTGTTCACCATCCCTAGTGGGTCGGATCGATGACCGGGGAAGATCTTCATCGCCCCTCAAACTACTCTTTCTAAAGTCCCGAACGTTGCTGTCCTTGCCCAGAGTGATACTGCTGGAGGATGGAGAAGATAACATCGCGTCTGAAGTAGCTGAGCTAGGCGCTCGCCTCCGCCCATCTTTCGATCGTCCAAAAATTGAGCCTCCCCATTTAGCTACGTTTGACCGAACCCGTTCGATAAAAGGCATTTTCGTGACGGCCTTGGTGACTTCTTCTTTCGAGACCTCGATCCTCTTACCCTTGCTCATATAGCTCGGATCAGTCGTTTCAATCCATCTCTCCTTGTCAGGGATGTCACGAAGCACCCAAGGGTGATGCTTAATCTCCTTCAGAGTTATCCGCTTGGAAGGATCCTTGGTGAGCAAACGCCTCAAGAGATCACATAACTCGTCATCGATATCTTCATAGGCAAGTTCGTCATCCGTTCGCTTGTTGCTGTTCATCACAAGCTGGGGGTTCAATGCCTGGCTGGCGGAGGCGTCCACCTCCACTGCTTTTAGCCGTTTACGTGGAATGAAAACTTCAGTATCCACGATAGCACGAAACAATCTATACTCGTCTTCGCCGAAGAATGGTAATCTTCCAAAAATCATGCCGTATAGAGTAACACCTAATGCCCAAACATCGATCGCACCTGTGATTTTCGGGACACAGCCAATTCGGGCTTCAAATTCTGGTCCTGTATAGCAGAGTTCTGGTGCATAAAAGGCTGGCGTTCCAACGGTTTTCGACAGTTCTCGGGCATCATCGAGTTCGGTAGCATCGGTTTCTGTAACTCGCTCTTCATCATCTTCCCGAATCGGGCGGCCTAAATAGGATACCCCAAAGTCGGATATTTTTACCCTGCGAGTTCCTGTAACAAGCAGATTTGCAGGTTTAATATCACGATGTATAATACCTTGGTAGTGAAGGTACTCAAGTCCAAGCAAGGAATCTCGGAATGCACGTCGGGCCTCCGACAGAGTCAAGCATGGGACCCACGACATGTCTTCGTCATCGGACTGAGGTTCCGGCTCCGAAGAATGTGAGGTAAAAAGACTCTCCACTGCACTTTGACGCCGTTCAAGGGGAGCCTCAGTTGCATATGCGCCATACATGCTTCCTTCTACTGCGGCCAGAACTGAATCGTGCAGTCGACCATCCAGTTCGTTTGCGGAGCCTAAAGACTTGCCGAGTACCTCGAGTAGTTCAGAGTTGTCATGAACGGGAGGTGGGATTTCGGTGCTCATTTCGTCGTCTGACACTCCACCGTGTTCCAAACTCCATGCAGGAACGCCCGAGAACTGGGTTGGTTTTGCTCGTCGTTTCTTCCGGGATAATTCCTGTTGATGTTTCAACTGGTATTGCCTCTGGATCTCCTCCATGAAAAATGGACCCTCGGGGATTCCCAGCTTTTCGTGTTCGAGCCTATATTTATCCGCGGCAACAATCTCCCGGAGCCCCTTCTTACGCCAGGAGATCTCGCCATTCTCTACGAACTCTAACACTATGTAAACCTTCTGTTGATTCGGGTCGTCGATAACCTCAAGCAGACTGACGACATTCTCGTGCCGCGCCTTCTTGAGGATGGCAACTTCCTTTTTGACTTTATCTTCAGGATTGCCGAGCTTCCCTAACCGACGGCGTTTCGAATATCTTTGGACGATTTTAATGGCCACTTTCTTTCCAGTCCTCAGATGGCGACCAAGTTTCACCTTCCCATGCTCGCCTCGGCCAAGTTCATTGAGGATTTCGTACTCGTTAATTAGCTTGTTTCCGGTGAGTATGTCGCGATCGACCTCAACCGTGTGCGTTCTGTGACGTGGTATCAGAAATAAGCTCTCCCTGCAATATGAAATTCAAATTACAAGAAGATTGTCATGGTAGGGAAGAAAAAGAAAAAAGAAAATTCCTAAGAAGCACTCACTCTTTCGGTTCCTGAAGATGGGTGGGATGTAGGTAAGAAAAGGAAGCACGGCCTCGGATTTGGGTGGGGATGTATGAGAGGCAAGGGAAGAGAACAGCCCAGGGCTCGATATGGGTGTGTTTCCAGCCGTACGCGAGCCCTGACCACGAGAGCCGTCATCTTGAGGAGGCCATGATGGGCCCGAAGAGGGTATTGAGTAGGGTGAAGGATTGGAGCTGCGCGAGCGGAGGTGTGGTTGAATGCGAGTGGGGTGGACCTGCGACTGAAGAACGGCGTAAGACTGGTCTGGATAGACTGGAAGGTCATTCACAGAATGTCCAGCACGGTGCGACGAAGTCGGATATTCCGATAACGGACTGAGGGGAGGATTGGATGTCTCGGGGGCTCTTGGAGTCGACGAATGCTGTGAGGGAGAAGTTCCAAAGTAAGGGCTCGAGTAATCCGCCGCAGGTTCCAGACCAGCGTGATCTGCTAAGGAAAGTAATGAGCTCGATGACGTGTTGGTGGAAGAGCTCCGGGAGGCGTTCGAAGAGTGTGGGCGAAAGGGGAATACGTGAAGCCTGTGGGCTAAACCACGGCGTTCCTCCAATCGGCCATCGGGTTGTAAGCCCCTCTGAACGCTTATCCCGCCCGATAATTGTTTTGAGGTGGAACCAATTGTGAGGGACGATCTCCGTGACCTCGACCGCCGGCTAGTGGTATCCGAAACTTCTTGACGTTCCAGGAGAGTTGAGCCATCGAGGGATTGATGAGATCCTCGTCGGCCTTGATCACTCCATTCGTTTTGTGCCTTAGCAGGCAATTTCCCTGAACGGCCCATCTTAAAATGGGAGAGGAGAGGAGGAGAAAGGGTCTGTTTTTTTGCTTCTCTGCGACGCTTTTCCGATTTTTCTTATTTTCTTTTTATAAAAACCCCGATTGGAAAACGCCTCCTGTCCTCGGTATCGTCGTTCTCGAGGAAATGAGCAGGCGATCCGAGTCACTATTACGGGAACGACCACAGAGAGAGAGGCATGATAAAAATCACCGTTCCTTTTGAGCAAACCAAAAGACAAGTGTTGTTAATTCCTCATCCCTTATTATTTGGTAGATCATCGGTAGCCTGACTGGAAGATTTGTTCTCGTTATTCCTTTCTACTTTTCTTTTTTTTTCTTTTTTTTTCGTTGCAAGGGTGTAGTCCAGCTATCTAGCCCTGCAACCGAAGAAATCGAAAGGGATCAATTGCACATTTACCAGGCGGGCGAGGGGTGACGCAGGGCGGGTGGGCGGGCGGGCTGTTTCCTGCGCCGTTCTGGCAGGAGAGGGTAAAGTAAGGGGTACAGAGGGTGAGGTTCGACACTCAGGGATTCGATAGTTGTATAATGGAGGAGTTGCTGAGAAGGCAATGGACGGACGAGTGCTGCAGAGAATGATCGTTGGAAGGGAGCTGTTTTACCAGGCCGCTGCTTAAAAGGGAGGCAAAATAGCCAAGGGAAAGCCCAAGTAACTTCGATCAACAAAGATCGGTAAAAAGGAGAGATTATACGGCTGAAGAAGGATTGGGAATGAATAGTGGGTTGATTTGGTGGTAAAGGGAGATGCTATTTAATCGCTTGAGTTCCCAGGTAAAGGCGGGTAAAGGTTGTTGTGGTGTTGTTGTGTTGTTGTTGTTGTTGTAGGAGGATGAGGAGGATGAGGAGTTGACGATGGCAGGGAAGAACTTCGAGTTCTGGCGGCGGGAGTCGGTGGTGTCTAGTACGGTATGGTACGGTATGTATGGAGCCCGTAAGGGTGTAGGTACAGTACCGATCGGCGTAACGAGGAAGTGTAATGTAAATGTATAAGGTTTCTGCGTGGCCTGAATCTGTATGGTGCCTTTTTTTTTTCTTGGACAATCACCCAGTTGTGAGAGAAAAGAGTTTGAGCAAGGAGGAAGCACACAGTGTGTGAGCTGAACAGATGAGATGGGTGTCCAGCAGTGGTGAAGAGCAAGAACCTGTGCAAGAGGGGAAACATTTCTGCCACGGCCTACTACCACTGGCTACTGTTGTGTAGTGAGTGGCTGCTTGGGACGGAGGGAGGGGAACGCCATGCTGCTAGGGGTAACGAGGGACCTTCTCGTAATACTCATACAAAAAACACTAGTAATTTTTGGGTCACTGAGTAGGCAGTCAATTAGTAATCGCCATGTTTCCCACCTCAGATGGTTCTAATATTATTTAATGTCCTCTGCAGCAAGCTTAAGCAATCCCCCGAGCTCCTTTTTTTTTTTTTCTCAATCTTTACGCTGTACTGCGTAGTCAAGTTCAACCTCTCTCAGGTATGGGATTTATTTGAGTTCAACCAATCGTTACAAGCCACTGCCATGGCCATTCTTACAAGCGCACAAGCGATTTCGCGATTTCTCCCACCCCTCCGTATCTTGCGCCGTCTCTAGTAGCACGGCTGGACACAGTCCGGTGAAGCACTGACCATGGTAACTCCCCACCCTAAGTTGTTTTTTGAGGACAGGGGTGGCTGGCCTTGAAAAAAAAAAGTTGGCAGCGACACAACGGGAACTTGGAGGGAGGTTGAATCGGTGGAGCTTTTTGTTTTATGCTTTTATCACTTCTCATGGAGGTCCCTTTTTTATTATTATTTTAATTCTCCATTTGTTTGCTTTTAAGCGAGAAGCGAACTGGAGGTTTGGGCCACTTGGCAGCGGAGAAGAATCCCAACTAAATGTTGTACGCTGGATGAAACGCAGGATGAAGCGAAAAAAAAGGGGACCAAGCGCTGCTGGGGTCTAATGCAAGGTGCTGAAAAAGGAAAAGCCTAGCAAGGGTTACGGATTACGAAGGATGTTTTGCATGATAAAATTGGGGTTGGGCTTAATATCCGCCAAAATCCCCCCAGTTTAATTGTTTTTAATTACTGCTTGTGTGCAGGGAATCGGTGCATCAAAGGCAAAAGTTCGGTTTTACGGTCCCTGGGTGTTAAATAAAGAAAAAACGATGCAGGTGCTGTGCTGAAGACAAATTGTTTTCGTCTGACGTCTTTTTCTCTCCTTTTTTAAATTCCCCTTCAACGACGTCTCAACCCCCTTGGAACCATGTTCGAATGCATGAATGTATGGCATTTACTGCGCATTTACTTGCAGCTCCTCGTCAGTTGCGAGCCGTCAGACCTAATAAATACCTGGATCCATACATCGACTTCATGACTCATGGGGAAGTAAAAATAAACCCGATATAAAAATAATACAGGAGCGCTCATATTTCGGCAGCATGATCCATGCTCCTTATTTTATTCGCAACAGATTATTAACCTCCCGCCACCCCTCCCTTCAGCCTCCCCCTGTCCCTTAGCATTGCTGATATTGAACCGAAGTCGACGCCCCGTCCTTAGTAGACATAGGATACTGCGTACGCAGTAGTGAGGAGCAGAACCTGGGTTAAATACCAGGGCTTCTTCTTAGTGCAGTCCCTGGCCGAGTACATGACAGCATCGCGTGAGAATGTACTCCGTACTCCGTACTAGCATGCTTGATGGTGGCAAAATCTCGGATTTTCGGAAAGTTCAACGTATTATTTTTGATCAAAAATGAAAGGCGAAATAGGAAAACGAGATCCTTCTCGTAGCAAGAATTAATTTGCTCATAAAAACGGCTCATCTAATACAAAGTAGTAGTATATATGCACCCTGTTGAAGGGAAACCAAAGGAAAACCAGACCAGAGCGATAATTGGCTGGACACTTGGTTGTCTACATTCTTTCTTCTTCTTCCACATCGAACAGTCGTTCTAATCAGGCATCCCGGCTGGCTTCCAATGGTCGTATGAGGTTTTACACGGCATCAAATGTTAGATTGTCAGAGGGTGAACTTTTCCGCCCCAGCCGCGCGCAAAAATGGAACTTCCCTGGATGGCTGGGGTTGAACTTCCAACTCCAACCAAACTTTGTTAATTCTGGCGACGAGTTTTTATAATCCTTTTATCCTTTACAGTGTTAGTCCCTTTAATGAAACTTTACAAGGTGATTTTGTGTATTTTCCTCCTTTTACAAAAAGCAACAAGAGTGCATGGTTTTCTGGATGTTTGCCTTGAGTGTGTTTTTCCGCACCCACTTGGCTCGTAGATTGAGCTACAGCAGCTTTCAAATTGTCTGATACAGATTTTCATAGTTCGATTACTGAATTCATCAAGCTAGGTAGTCAGCTAGGTAGGAGGTGATGTCCCGCTCCAAGCCCCGACAGAGTCGTGCTTGACACGAGCAACTCAAACATATCTCCCCAGCATGACAGGATACAAATTTTCCGGTTTGTAGTCTGGAAGATATGTCGTCTTTGCATTTCACGCCATGAAGCAAGCAGCTGATGAAGGAGACAGGTAATTAAGCAAATTTCAAAAGGGTAGGCGAGCTCATTTTCATAGCAGGCGAAGCATAGCAATGTTCCAACGTAGAAATGGCAGACGCCAGCAAAAGAAAAAATGATATGATATCCAACTAGATCCGTACTCCGTACAGATTAATGAACTACCGCAGATGCGAATAACCCTGGTAGGAAATTGGTAGCGTCGAAACATGGGTAAAGTCGCCTTGTTGGTGCCACGAAGATAAATAACCTCCATTTCCTCCTGTTTTGAAACTGTTCTGATAACTGCTTCAATGCTATGAATAGTTAGTAGGTACTGAGGGAAAATAAAATAAAATAAGTCATTAAAAGACTGACCGTATGTCAATCAGATATTGGATATTGAACAAAACATTGCCATCTCTCAAGAAGTGTTTTCAACAGCCAAAGATAAAGTTATAATCCCTTTCCAGTACAGGACATACATAGATTTTTTCCAACGTTCTGTCGTCGGGAGTATGGATATAAAAGGATAGAATACATAACATCAACTTACTCACTAGAGTACTCTCCTATCTTCAAGACTTTCTTACCGACGCACTGTACAATCTCACAAAACATGACATCAGGGGCTCAATATAATATCAATCAAGGAGAACCTCCAGCAGCTTCGGAACATGATTAGTGGCTTTGATCGACTGGTGATGCATTTCGGAACAACTGGTAAGTGATTCAGGGCTTAGGGCTTCATTGTTCCATTTAGGTTCTTTCTTTCTTTCCCTCTCTCTCCCCTTTCCATTTACCTGCAGGAAACCCGCAATGTGAGTTGAGAGGATACAGAGTGAACGGCACTGACTGAGCAGGCGTCACTCTATCATTCCAGTGGAGACGGAACAAGTTCTTCGGAAGTACGGAGCAGTAAGAGAGCGAATCAAACCTGGCGTAAGTTATCCAGTTCCAGCCCGAAAATTTGATCTGTCATAATCTTGCGCCGGACTCGAGATTGGACTGGGCACAGGGCGCCCGGACGGAAAATATATGTGCAACATAAGCCAACCCATTATCCTTTATTTTTGATTTATTTATTTTTTTCTGCGTTTCCAAGTTTTTGGATTTCTTGGGAGCTGTTTACTTCTGTCATGTTATGTCCGTAATGACTTCGTATTACATACCAGTACGGTTTTTTATTATTATTTATTTTTAATTCCGCCCGTGTAAAACGCCATGTCTCTTTTGTGGTGCACTTTTGGCTTTCTGCTGTTCATGTCCATTTTTTTCTTTGTTTGTCACCTGGGACCGAGATAGATAGTACCATCACCATCACCACATGCAAATAAAAATGGGAACGCATCTACCTGGAGCGCCATCGCGTCATAGCGATCGGTGGCGAAAGTTTTGTGCATTGGGTTTCCACTACGTCTGCCACACCTGGGCAGAAACATCTGATTGCTGAAAGCCATAATCCGTAAGATAAGTCACAGATTTGCTGGACCCTTGCAGGTGGACGTATATTTGGTCGATCTGCTGGGTGGAAATCATACAGTCATAAAACCTCCCTCAGACTTGTACTTTGTATTGAAGTTGCTATTTGGTTCGAACGTTAAATAGTAGTATTTGGGGTTGGAAGGGCATGCCCTTCGATCCGTGCTGATTTACTCCGTAATTAACCCTGCAAATTATTATTTAGAGCCATTTCGGCGCGTAAGGTACCGATCATAAAACTTGGTATCCAGCGGGATCCTATTATGGCAAATGTTCAAGGAGACCTATGTAGCTAATTAGTTCTAGGAGGTATTGTGCGACCGAGTAACCTTCACATGTCAGGTAAGGGCCGTGGCTGACCTCCTTACGCAGCGTAGGAGTGAATGGCAGCAGGTGGTGGTGTCGTGTGTGTGTGTGTGGGTGTATATCCTTTGGGCATCTAAAAATACTCCTAGGCAGAGAGCCTGGCCAAAACCGCAAGCTTGTTTGGGGGAGAGGGGGGTCGAGGAGGGGGGTCATCCATCCTTACAAGAGTAAAAAGGTTGACTTCGTATACGCAGTACTGCGTACTGCGTAGTTTGCCGTGATCGCCTCTTCTAATCGAGGGACTAATAAGATTTCAGAAAAGTTTGCCCCCCCTTGCTAGGGTTCACCTGCAGCCTGTAGGTAGCGCGAGAGGGTCCAGCTAAGCGAACGCTCCCTTGCTGGGGTGGATGTCTTTGAGGAGCTGCTATTTGATGGGCAGCGAAGAACACCAATCTTGGCATCGAGAAGCCTGGTTTCCTGTTGCTCCTGAAGACAGGGGCTAGTGGCATGCTTGACAGAGAGTACACGTTTCGTTTGGCTGAGAGGCAAAGTGATTTATAAACATTATTCGATCACCCCATAGCAGGCGACGAACGCGTCCATGGCTGTGGTGGCTTGGTGTGGATAGATCATCCGCCATCTTCCAAGAAGACTGAGTTGGGAATTGCGTGGACGAGCAAAACCGGGATCGTGGTTTGCCATAGGCCAGGGCAGATAGAACCTTTCACGCTTCGTTTGCCAACTACTATTCCGTAACTGACAACGAGCTTGTCGATCTTTGTGGCTTCCATGCAGTTGTGCTTTGTGTTTGACACAGAATACAAATCATCGGAGTCCGGAGCATCGTAAGGCCGACATTAACCATCCTCGTTGCTCGGCAACCGTTAGTCTGGGAGTCTTGTTGTCAACAATGAGCATCATCCCGCTCCAAACACAACCCCCCCACCGCCGTTGAAGATGGCAAATGGACTCACTCAGCTTCCAATATTTATCATGATTGGCGAGGGCAACTAAGTCTCCTCCTTACCATCAGTGCTCCTACTTTGAGTTCAATTATTCCAAGTTGAACAGGGTTTGTTTATCTTTGCGTTCATCATTCTTCGAGATCGCCTGCCACTAAATTTTTGATCCGACCAGTTATTATTTATTGATATTGAAGATGCGTTAATAGCGTGGCATCGAGGGAGTTGAGGGATTTATGGTCAGGAAAAGTTTGACCCAGCTATAAACTCTCAGGTGCACGAACCTGGCCAATCTACTCTATCCAATGTTTCTTTGTCGGATATCGCAAACGAATTGGTAGGCGGCCAAGTCACCTCCCGAAAACCACTCGGGAGGGGGGTTTAAATATGCCGCAAACGACCCCGTTCGGCCTTGCCGCCTGCGTGCTGGCTCTTTTGACTGGAGAAGTGGTCGCCAAACTACCTTATAGTCCTTCATATATCAGCAACCCGATTTCAAGAAACCAGACCGAGGTTTATATACTGTCTCCAAAAATTTCCGCAACCTCTGATGGGCTCCTACTTCAATCTTTGGATATTTCAACGCCCTTCAGTATCTCCAAGCTTCCGATCTCGGAAATTTTGGGAAATGTACCGTTCGCCATGGACGATAGCGCATTTATCCCCACCACCGATACGGAAGGTATCCTGACGGTGTATACCGGTGATTGTCACACAAACACTTCAGTAGTTTGGAGATTACTGCCCACCAATGGGGGATCTAGAAGGGATTTTCAATGGCAAGAGACATCCGTTCAATCTGATGGGGGCCGACAAATCCGCGGACCTGCATATTTATCGTCAGCAGTTTCATATCCCGCAGTAAGAGAAGTTTCACAACCTGGCCTCTTCGTTTTCGGGGGGATGTGTCCATGGACAGACAAAGAAGATGAGGATTGGATCTCTGCTGCCAACTATTCTCAAACTGTGGTGTCCCTCGCCGCGGATATGTCATCATCTGGCCCTTCTTATCAAGCTGAAATCGTAGCACCGGAATCTTCCCCAGTCGCTGAAGCAGGGTTTGTTATGACACCCCTGATACCAGCTTATTCGAATACCTCAAGTGGTAAACAGCTGCAACATCAAAGTTTCGTTCTTACCGGAGGTCACACCCAGCAAGCATTCATCAATATGTCCCAGGTTGCCCTGTTTTCTCTCCCTACAGCTACCTGGAGCTACATTTCAGTCAGTCAGAATGGCGCGAGTTCATCGATACCAGGCTTGGATATCGTGGAGCCTAGGTCCGGCCACACCGCATTACTGACACCAGACGGGAGCAAAATTATCGTTTTCGGGGGTTGGGTTGGTGACATCAGTCGTCCGGCCCTGCCTCAGCTCGCTATACTTGAGGTGGGAGCTGCGTATGGAGGAGCGGGAGACTGGAAGTGGACTGTACCACATCAGGACCTGCATGGGCCAAAGGCTGGTACCGGAATTTTTGGCCACGGGGCAGCAATGCTCCCTGGAGGTGTAATGTTGGTAGCCGGAGGGTATTCGATCCCTCAGGCAGCCCTGGAAGGGTCACTTACGGACCCGGCCGCCAATACCCAAGGGTATCTTTTTAACACCTCGTCAGAGGCTTGGATAACGTCTTACACTCCCACGCATAACATTGAAGCTAGCCGCGAAGGGAGTCGCGGCCCACTTTCGTCGACTTCGCAGAAAGCTGGCCTTGGAGCTGGAGTCGGAATTGGTGTTGTGATTATCGCTGTGATAGCATTTTTTGGTTACCGCCATTGCTCCCGTCGCTCCCGTGAACATCGGAGAATACGAGAGCAGGAACTTCGAAGGCTTGCTTTAGGAGCGGAACGCCCACACTTTGACCTCGCGGGGAATGTCCATGAACCGATGAGCGACATAACGGCGGAAAAATTGGCTCTTCATCCCAATGCATACTCATGGATAGGGAATGAAAAGTATAATAGAAGTCAGGGCTCGCAAGACACTGGCACTTTGGCTGCAGAGAGAACCGGGCTTCTGGTGGAAATACCGAGTCCCACAAGAGGGCTTCGACGGAGTATGCATTCCAGGGGATATCAGTCAGCCGCATACTTTGAGGATTCGAGAAGGAACATAGGGTTCAGTGCTATACACCCGATCGACGAAGGTGACGAATGTGAAGAGTCCAAAGCGGATGGCACTATGGTAGCTGAAAACAGAGCTACTCAAAGACAAAGCCGGAGCTCTGTTATCTCGAACCCTTTTAGCGATTCTGCCCGTTATAGTGATTCCCACAATGCCACTTCTGCGCAGCAACGAATGTCAGCGTTCAATGACGAATGTAGGGATAGTTTCGCGATCAGCGGTGCTGCAACGAGATGCCTGTCGCCAGATAAAAGCGACCGTACGCTATCAGATTTATCCGAAGGCTCCAGCTCTTTCATGTCTGTCTCCTCCCAACACACAAATCCTCGACCTCCAAGCAGAAACCTGACCAGAATGTTTAGTTTTCGCTCTCAAGGGAGTGGAACTATAGCTTCGGATGGTTCTGTAGTTTATGAGCCTGTTCGTAGTTATTCTCCCGAAGGCTCCACCCAGGGGCAATTACATACACAAACTACTAATGGTGATAGCAGCTACGGCCCATTGACAGAGTTAGGCTCTGAGACAACGCGACCTCTGGGCAATGCCATTGTACCCCAAAGCCCTACACGCAATACAACTTTCGCACAACTACAAGCCGAAAGCGGACTGCTTCTCGGAACGCCATTCGAGTCGTCAAGGAGAGGGCTAAACATGACCAAGAGCAAAGGTCTAGGGTGGATTGGCAATGTTCGTCGTACTTTGGGATCCGTCAAGAGAGCGGAAAATATCGCACAGCCATACTCCGTTAGTCCCGAAAACATATCGTCAAGCTCTCAACAACAACATCACCCACGAAGCACAAGTTCCAGTCCCACGAAAAGCTTCCATAGTCTTCAGGAAGAGAGAGAATCGGCAAGCTCGGAATCAAATAACGTTCCCCGAAGGGCCATGAGTACCAGCTCATCCATGCTGAGGCGCAAGCAGGGTGCGAAGGACTGGGGTGCTAAGAGATCCTCTGCCGATAGCGCACAGATTCGAATGCTTCAAGCGGCTCGCGCTACTGATGCGAATAGTGTTAACGGAGCAGTGTCCTCAGAGAATTATGCGGGTGGGAGTCTAAGTAGCGATTCGCCCAACTTATTCGACTATGATGACGATGAGGAATGGGACGTGGAAGCTGCTGCGGAAGGCCGCGTGGTACAAGTCACGTATACTGTTCCAAAGGAAAAACTCAGAGTCGTCAATCCCGGGGTTGGGGATGGGGATGGGGATGATGAGTCTGTGAAGTCGCCTGAAAATATAGAGCCGAAAAGTCGGGCGGACAGTGACGACAACATGGGTCAAAGCCAACAAAAACCACCAGATCCTAGCCTTGAATTGCCTGCCCATTGATCTTGGGTTTGCTTCCCTTTGAGCGCAAGGAAGGTTGCTATTATTTTCTTCTGTGTTATCTCACCATGAATGTGTTCCTTGAGAATCCTTTTTCGATGTATTGATAGTTGGGTTATGGTTGGAACGATTTTTTTTTGTATTAATCTGTGATGCGCTATTACGAACGTCACTTCATGAAGTATATGGTGGGTGGGATGTTTTTATGATACCATTACCATTGAGCGGGCAGGCGAATCTGTACTGTGATTTCTTCTGGTTTTATTTTTTTATTTTGTTTTTTTTTTATCGTTTCGTTTCAGAAAACGATTCAGCCATCTCGTCATACATTCGCTTCCTGCCGTGTATAAGCTTGAAATTTATTTTCAATAGGAAATCTCTAGTATTCTAAATACCTTCTGTAAGTTATTTCAATACAAAATATATATTCATTATTCCAAAACGTTCTCTCCTTTTTCCTTCGCCACATTGTAGATTACATCGTTACGTCGTTCTGCGGTGTGACAACCAAATATTCAGAATCACGCACATGCATACATGCATGGTGATCACCCACTGACAGTGCGCCAACAGACAGCACCGCCCAGCATGCATATAGATATGTATATACTCCGTACACGTATCAGTGTCCAAGCTTGGATGTGAGCCAGTTGGACACATTCTGAATTTCTTCTAGAGAATCAAAGGCACCGGAACCGGCGAGGACACTCGCCCAATTGGAAATTTCATGTAGTTTCCTATTCGCCAGGGTTTGGTGGGTCCTTTCGGACTGGATATCAGCCTGTTCCGGACTTGCTGAAGTGGATATCTGGCTTGATACTATTGCGCCCGATTTCACTCGGAGGAAGAGGCGTGTCTGCGCAGATGCCGGGCAAGCATATGTTAGGAATGGTTTGGCTTATGTTTAACAGGTGATAAAAAAAATCACAAATCTGGGAGTTTGGTGCTTTTTGGCCGGTACTCACTGATGAAGGAATGTTTGATGGAAGGGGAGGTCTAGGTCTGGGATCTTCGTCCGTGGGATAGGTTGAAAAGGTAAATTGCGGCGACTGGCAGTATTTCCATTCCAAAGACTAAACGACGAGATTAATTTAGGAGTTCGAATTCATTTGTGAAAGAGTTGTGTGTGTGGGTTTACTGACATGAAGCTCCTTGATGCCTTTGACTATTTCTGGCTCTTCGAGAGCATGGTTGTCAGAAATCCCACCAACAACCCAGTTATATCCAGTTTGGACCTCTGGATCAATTGCGTGAGCTCGCTGGGCCCTTAGCAAAGCATCTGGGTGTATGTCGTATAGTTGGGCGAATTCTTCCATAATGTTGGAAACTACCTGCTCTATCAGAAAGGTCGGCTCAACCACGCTAGAAACATTTCCTACTGGAGACCTAACACTTTCGACACCTTTTGCCTTCAAGTAAGGTCGAGCTGGAGATCGTAGAAAGGTGCTTATATTTCCAAGATTAGGGGAGTCAACCAAGCAAGTACCGTGATGCATGGCTCGAGATCGTGTCAGTTTATAGGCAGAACCTGATATTTTGAGGGTATGCTGCTGCGGTTTCTTGAGTCGAGGACTTATCACATCTTCCGTTTCACCATTGATGGCTTCACTAGGTGGCTCATTGGTATCCTGTCCTAGAACAATATCATGCCGTTCATTGACCCAGGTATTGACTGCGCCGACACGCCGGAGAGCCCTGACCACCATCTCAGCATGTTTGTCTCGATGGAATATGGCTTTCGGACAGATGACAGAGTAATTCAGATTGCCTTCGTCATGGAATACAGCACCGCCTCCAGATCTCCGCCGTACGAAAGGCGCATCATTGAAGGATCCATTCGAACTGTGCCGCGTCTCGCGATCCAACGCATGAAGATTGGTTTCAAGCCAGGGGTTCTGATTCCGGCCAATGACGACGCAGGGACGATTTATGTACAAGAAGAGTATAATGGAGCTTTGAGGAGCGTGCTCAAGTAAGAAATTCTCAATTGATAGGTTCGTGAAAGGGTCGCTGGAGAGGGAGTGGTAGATTTGATAACGACTAGATTCGTTGCTGGCTGCTGCTGCAAGGCTCGACGCGTATTTTCTGCTGATGGAGGAGCCACTTCGTTGGAATTTATACAGGCATGACAGATTTGCAGATGGCATCCATTGCAAAGGGCGCAATGGAAGCATTGATGGGCGACGGGCTCATTATAATAAAGAGCAATGCATCCAAGACCGAAATGGCAGCTTTGCTCGCGTTTTGATATCGGCAAACACACTGCTCTTGTAGAGCTAGACTTGAATAGGAAAGGCGCACTACGCTATATTTAGTTCATCGAAGATCTGGCTGAGTCATCCGTGTAGGGATAGTTCTCGAAGCTCTGGATTTTGCCAGCTGTACTCCGTATAGTCTATGAGTTTGTTTCAGCGCTAGAAGAGTGCGAGAAATACTAGAAAAATATTGATCCGCGACCCTCTTTACATATTATTTAACCCTGAAAAATTGCGTTAAGAACTTCTATCGGATAGTTGCCCGTGCAAAAGCCTGTGCTAACCCTTCACTAAATTTTGTGCCCACACCTGACAATGTCTACCTTCGGAGAATATTTCAGAGTCACGACGTAAGCATTGCCCAGCTATTCCCCGCTTTATTTTTAATCTAAAGATATTTTTCTAGTTATGGCGAGTCCCATTGTCGATCCGTCGGCTGCATTGTGGATGGTTGCCCTCCCGGGATGGCCCTCACGGAGGAGGACATTCAACCTCAAATGACTCGCAGGCGGCCTGGACAAAGTGCTCTTACCACACCCCGGGACGAAAAGGATAGAGTTGAGATTCAATCCGGTACGGAATTTGGCATCACTCTAGGTACGCCAATTGGTATGGTGGTCCGGAATGAGGACCAGAGGCCCAAAGACTATGGTGGAAACACAATGGATCTCTATCCTCGCCCTAGCCATGCGGATTTCACGTATCTGGAGAAATACGGTGTTAAGGCGAGTAGCGGCGGTGGTAGAAGTAGTGCTCGTGAAACTATAGGTGAGTGTGTGTCTACACTGAAGTTTTGGATCCTCTCATCCCCTTTTTTCAGCAGCATCACTTGTACTAGGGTTGCGGTTGACTGACAATTGTAACTTAATCAGGTCGAGTTGCGGCTGGAGCTATAGCAGAAAAGTATCTTAAACTTTCGCATAACATTGACATTGTTGCTTTTGTTTCATCCGTGGGGAACGAACACCTCTTTCCTCCTACAGCCGAATACCCTAACCCTGCAACTCACCCTGAATTCTTGAAACTGATCGAGACCATCGATCGGCCAACTGTCGACTCCTTCGCTCCTGTACGGTGTCCTGAAGCAGCTACAGCGGAACGAATGACCAAAGTCATCGAACGTTTCCGGGATCAGAGCGATAGTATAGGTGGAACGGTGACGTGTGTTATAAGAAATGTTCCCGTCGGCCTCGGGGAGCCATGCTTCGACAAGCTCGAGGCCAAACTCGCGCACGCGATGCTTTCTATTCCGGCAACAAAGGGGTTCGAGATTGGATCCGGATTCCTGGGTTGTGAGATTCCAGGCTCCATTCACAATGACCCATTCGTCGCGACTACCGATAACCAAAATGGCCAGGGCCCTGGTTCAAAGCGGTTAACCACCAAAAGCAACAATTCGGGTGGCATACAGGGAGGGATTTCTAATGGAGCATCGGTATATTTTCGAGTCGCATTCAAACCGCCCGCTACAATTGGCCAGGCTCAAACGACGGCTAGATACGATTTCGAAGAAGGCGTACTTGAAGCTAAAGGACGACATGACCCTTGCGTGGTTCCCCGAGCTGTCCCTATCGTCGAAGCGATGGCTGCCTTGGTCGTTATCGATGCGCTGATGGCGCAGAATGCCCGAGAAGCGGCAAAAAATCTGCTACCACCGCTTCCACGAACTTCACCGACGCATCCAACTAGTCAGAGATAAGTTTATCCTACCACGGTAATTTATGATTTAACTATTTGAGGTGGCGCGAAATAAATTTATTCCTTGGCATGGGAAGGACGAGAATATATATTTCTTTCCATTGCATCGTGAGTGTGAAGCGAACTCTGGAAATCATATTTCGTTGGTGAAGTCAAGCACTGGGCAAAACCTGAACGGTGTTTCTTTATGATTATGCGATTCGTGTTTTGGTTCATAAAGATCAGGTTTAATTTCATTACATACCTGGGCATTTAGTGGTATTAGAAGCTGTCAAAAAAATTTCAAAGTCTTGAGTAAGCCATTCACTGTGTCCTTCATCCTTTTGCGCCATGTATGATCTCATTTCTCCTATAGATTTATATTCATCATCTGTTCTTCAAAAATCTTTCCTTCAGACGTCCTCGAGGCCGGTATTCCATGCGCCTTGCAGAGATCGACGAAACAACTTCAAAGTTGAACAACGTCCCTTCTCTTTACTGATATCACATAACAAAAACACTTGCTTTCACTAGAGAAGGACTAAGTAGGCTATAAGTCTGTATATAAAACCATGCTCCAATGTTTCTTGGTAATTACAGAAAATAAAAAAATGTTACGATATATGCATATTATCAAGGAACAGGGGGATAAGAACTGGAGACAAAACCACCCAAATAACCCAATAAGTACAAAAGAGTCGGGAAAAAAAAGGTAATAACCAAATGCAAAGCAAATCAAGTGCAAAATATTGGAAACGCTGGCGTATTCTCGTTATATGTACTCCAAAAGGAAGAGGATTCTAAAATAAATAATAAAAAAAAGGGGGGGGTTGGAATCTGTGCTTCGTGGGGATTTATATAGCAGAACCCTTGTGCTGGGCAACGGGGCTCTTTGGTGTTTATAAGATGATATAAAATGTAGAAAAAATAGGGGGGGGTTACAAGAGGGGATTCATAAAATAGTTTATCAAAGGAACACAAGAACATAAAGAGCTTGCAAATAACATGCACGATTCTAAGACATGAATGTATATGTTTCAAGCCCGACGCGCTCGCAACGCATACCGCGTCGTTCGTGGTTGCGCCTGTTCCTGCAACCGCACCTGCATCTGCGTCTGAGTCTGTCGCTGCTGCTGGGGCCATGGATCATCTTCCAGAGTTAATCCACTAATCCCTGGACTGGGGATACGGCGGCCAGGAGAGACTGTGGGTAAAGAAGTGTATTTCAGCTGAGGGCTGGGGGGTTCAGAGGTAGTATCTGATGCGTAACTGATTGAGGGGGTGGATGTAGTGGTTGATGGAGGTGAGAAACGGAGGCTTCCCGCAAGAGTAGAGTTGAAGGAGGGGAAAGAGGATGAAATAGCGGGTTGTGGGCGGGGGACTGAGGAATAGGGGGCTGGGTGGGTCGCTGTTGGGTCGTTTGAGACTGAAGGAACGTGGTTATAGGAGGGGCTGTGGTGATGGTCGGTGAGAGCGTTGTGGTTTTGATGTGCGGGATAGTTGAAATTGTTCGTCGAACGGTTGCTGTTGTTATTGGCTACAGTCGTGCTGGTAGCGGAAATGACGCCTAAGCCTCTGACGCCAGAATTAAGTTTGATATCAGGGTAGGCGGGACGAGAAACGGCTTTTTGGTTAGGAAACTGGAAACTGGGTTCCTTCTTCAGGGGTTCTTCGTATTTCGGAATTTGAGGCTGGGTTAAGTGGCTGGGTGGCTGTTGGGAACTTTTGTCTTGAAGGGGCTGTTCCATCGAATTATTCAGTGATGGAACCGATTTTCGAAAAGGAAATGAGCCAAAAGCGATCATTTCTTGTCCTACCATGAAAGCCACCAAAGATTTTCCTGCCATGTCAAACTTGTATCGATCATATGGCCCCTGAGAAGGATACGTGGCTAGGTAGACGCAAGCAGCGAGTTCCAGGATTGCCAGGACAATATCAATTGCACTCCAGGCCGCCAGGGGCCTCATAAGAGATTCAAGCAGTGAGAAGCCCGCAACAAGAAATGAAATTCCCAGAACTGCAGTTTCGACGGAGTTCCCAGGTAATTCAAAGGCCTGGGCAGCAATGAATATAGAGATAGATATGGCAAGTAACACACGTTTCAAGATTTGAGAGGAACAGCGGGGACGCTCCTTGGACTTCAAGGTCCATCGTTGTCTCTGTACATCCACAGGTTCATCTCTGATTGAAAAGGTTCTGTCAAAGAGACTCTCCAATCCTGTATCAGTAGCAAAATCGCTTGCCGGGAAGAATTTTGGAGGAGCCATGGCAGTTTCCAACGACGACACAGCTCTAATTTCCTGACGAGCGGACAGCTTTGGCTGCAGGACTGGGACATTGTGAAAGGGATTGGATTTGGGTCCGAGGGCTTTAAGGACTGGGCCAGGGTTCCGTAGACCCCATGATGGCGGGCTTGGAGCTTGGGGCAATTGACTCTGTTGAACTGGAATAGGTTTTGGGGCAACATTTGGATGCAGCGATTGTTGTGATGGTGTCCAGTCCATCGCATCAGCGTCGTCAACGATATCCGTCAGGCGAGACGGCGGAACATATGGTGCTTGGGCAGAGGACGCAGCAGCTGCAAGGCTGTTGACTGGAAACGGCTGTTTGCTAGTTTCTGAGCTAAGAAAAGAGGTTTGGGAGTCCGGTGGGCTGGGAAGTTGTAGCTGGGTTGAATAGCTGTCTCTTAGTTTCTGGGGTACTAGAGCTTCGAAGTTATCATGCCATGAGACAAGAGGGGTGGTGTCAAATCGGATGACACTCCTCGCCACAACCACAGACTAGCCATATGCGTTAGTAATTATACGGGCAATCCTTCACAAATACTAGCTATACTCACAATTACAGTAAAAATACTCATGAAACCATGGATAGCAGGGGTAAGACTCGGATTAAGGCCGGTAATGGAAGGGTCTTGCAAACAGGCCCACGCGACGAATCTCACCACCAGCACAATGATCTGGACTTTGTAATACTCGCCCATCCCAGTCAATCGGCCACCTCTCCCTTCCACCTTATGCCTGAGTTTTGGGTTCCACCAAATTGACAGCATCCCCAGGAACAGGGCCAACCCTGCAAAAGGCGTCAGAACCGAAGAACATCTGTTGTCGAAGAGCGGGCGACGCTTCCAGATCCTCTCAAAACAAAACCGCACTAACGACAAAGAGATATCGAATTCTTCGTCCCGAGGGGCGTTTCCCGCAGCCATCACTCCCATGAGGTTCCAGGTAAGTTGGCCAGCAACACTGACCCAGAAGCAAACTGCCCCAGCAAAAACAACCATGCTCCTCCAGCTCCAGCCATGCGCCCGACGACTATATCGACCACCCCGGCTATTTTCCATCATCCGCCTCAGGTGATCCGACTTCGCCGCATATCCAGCTTGCCGGATGCGATTGCGCACCTGGGGCTCGCACGACTCACATACTTGAGGGTATCGCTCCTCCAGACTCTTCCGGTAGGCTGGGTACGATGCTTCATAAACACCATAGTCAGGATGCGACGGCGGGGGTAGGTATGAAGCAAGCGTTTGTGTGAGGAGATGTTGGTTTTTCAGGCAAGTTGAGCAGAATATCGACGTGTCCGGCGTTTCAACTTCTGGCGAGCTTGCTCTGGGGAGTGGCTTTGCGTATTGCTTGTATTGAGTTGCCGAAGAAGCTTCGCTAGCCGGAGGATCGGTGATTTCTCCATTCTATTATGATTAACATCAGAGGTTAATAATTGATACCAGCAAGCCCAAGGTGAGGTGAGAAATAGCAAAAACGCGCTCACCTCGTCGAGGTAGTTCACTGCCAGGCACTGTTGACACTGCCACTTCCGGATGGGTCCAGTTTGCGACTGAGCAGATCGAAGGCCGCAGTAGAAGCAGCTCAGTCGCTTTTTGAAGAGGGACGGCATGACTGGCCTGCATGCGACAATGGTTGGGGGTTGAGAGTCGCTGGCGTGCAAGGCAAGCGGGAGTTGTAATATTTTTTTTCTTTTTTCGACAATAAACAACGCAAGGAGATAAAATACAAGGTTTAATATTTAATAGCTGTCGCGGAGAAGCTTGGCAGAACACCTCTGACCTCACGTAAAATATTTAGGCTAAGCTTAGCGGTGAATAGCTTTAACATGTTGTTTCGTGAAGATAGAAAGAAAGGAGGCTCTCATCCGCAGAATAAATAAATATGAAGACAAATAAATGAGAAACTAAATACAGGTGCATTCCACAGATAATCAGATCCGGCCAGATTAATTCCCCACAGGCCGAATCAAATGAGATTTCTACCTGTATGACACCTGAGAAACGTAACAGACAGGCACTGAATTGGATATACACAGCTCATTCACCCAGGAAGCATTTCACCCCAGCGCATACTGAAGGATTAAAAACTCTTCAATATCAAACTACCGTTTTTGGTCGTAAGTGAACTAGGCCTATCCCGACCTCGGGAGGTTCGTGGAATGAGTAACAAGTGGCGCTGTCTTTCCTCCTGTCCTGCTCTAGATCGTCGTTGAACAATCACCCACGATTTCTGATGGCTTTGGCGGCTCTCGAAGCCATCGCGCTTACAACAAGTGCAATAATTATTTGGCTGGTAAGAGTCCCGTTCTCGTTGAAAGAGTTACATGAATCGTTGTAATGATTCTGTTCAGCCCATATTGCCCACCCCCAGAAGTGCATCTGATACAAAAAAGAACTCCAAATAACCAATTTTCTAGATTACCTGTTATTACTATTATTTCACATCTCTCAACCATGGCCATAACATCAATAATAAGCGGGCAAGCCGAGAAAGAACATATCGGCCAGTCCACCTCCTTATCGTCCTGGGCAGCGGCGGGCACACAGCAGAAATGCTATCCATGCTAGAGCGTGCTCATCTGGATCCTGACCTCTACACCCGCCGTACTTATGTCGTCAGCTCAGGGGACTCCTTCAGCGCCCTCAAGGCTGTGGAATTTGAGAAGCGTCTTCTTGAACAACGACAACAACATCGTCCCTCCCCTCCCACTGCTACTGCTGCAGCTGGTAAAGGCTCAACCACCCGACTTCTGTCTTCAGCGCGACCGCAAGAAACTACAGACAGCCGCCAACAAGAAATTAACACTACAAAGCAGATTCCGCCAGATTCGCCTGCATCTAAACTACCATCAGGAACATCACTGTCGTCATACTCTATTGTCACTGTCCCCCGCGCCAGAAAGGTACATCAATCATACCTGACAGCGCCGATATCGACCCTTCACTGCCTGTGGGTCTGTATAGGCGTTCTCTTAGGCAACCGCTCCGATCAAACACCTAAAAATGGCGATGACCCCCGTTCCTCATCATCCGCTTCAACCTCTACCAGACATCCCCCATCATCCCTCTACCCAGACATAATCCTCACAAACGGCCCCGCCACAGCCGTCTGTGTCATTCTTGCCGCGAAAATCCTGCGCACCATCACATTTTTTTCTGAATTCCCCTTTTTCTCCTTCTTCTTCCCAAAACGGCCACCACAATATCCCTCACCCCACCCTAGAGAAAGATATCTACGTACCATATTTGTAGAGTCGTGGGCACGTGTCACTACGCTTAGCTTATCAGGGAAGATAGTGCTGCCGCTTGTGGATAGGTTTTTGGTCCAGTGGGATGGGCTGGAAGGGTATTCGAGCTTGTTAGGTGGCAAGGCGGAGTTTGTGGGTGCACTTGTTGCATAGTAGTAGATGGTCGAAGGGGGTGCTGGGTTTCGATGTATTTATAATAAGGGAGATGTAATAACCATTTTTCGAGCTCATGTGTTAAAAAAATTTCCTGTTTTTGCTTCCTCAGCTTTGATACCCTAAACGCCGCCTATCCTCTAGTTTTGCCTGAGAGTAGTTTGCTCAGTATATCTTCTGTCTACAGCATGGCATGGGACAAGCCTATAAGACTATATAATGGTAATTGCGCAGGTATTAACGGGGAACAATATGTATCACAAAGCAAAGCATGGGAGTAAAAAGGTATTTGTTAGTATTTTTACGTAGAAATGTATATATATATTCATTTCAGCAATCGAGCAATCGGAAAACTGGAATCAGCGTGAAAAATTAATATTCCCTCCCACATTCGATGTTTAGGCCGAGAAATGGCACTGATGTTGCAGAGGAACGAAAGGGAACACTTTTTTGAGATAATGATTGATTCCAGCAGATAGGTATCTCAATAACAACTGCCCATGGTATCCTCGTCAGCTGATGAAAGCAGGCGATATGTAGGGGAAACCCGAAATGGGCCTTTCTCCAGTGGGCGCGCTGTTTTCGTTGAGAGCCAGGAAATATGAAGGGCTCGCTTCTCAAAACGAGCATTTTAGCCATGTTCACCTCTTATCTATGTATATATATGCATGTATCGGGAAACAAATATGCTCTGATGTAAGCAATGAGATGAGCCAATCGAGCCAAAGGGCAAGTTGTTATGGACGACTCTACCAAGTGGGCTAATAGCTGACAATAAAAAGAAGGAGAAGAGAAGACGAGATCCCCGTCCATTGGGAAGCTGTGCCCACAAGTGAACGATATTAAAATGTAACAACCAAAATTTGAACATAATGTCCAAGGCAACATGTATTCAGCCTGAGTTGCGGGGAAGCAATCCGACTCGTGTCAAACAAACATTGACGCTGACCTGTAAACAACTTTTAAGGTGTGCAAAAACGTCGAGGCAAGAAACGAAACTCGATGCTCCTGACATCTAGGACTAGGAATCTGCAATGCCGCGTAAGCTAGCATTTTAGACTCTTTTGAAAGACCAGAAAGCGTAAAAAATTAATTTTGGGATTGGGCATGAAACGAAGTAGCAGTTTATTTGAAAAAGAAAGGTCATACGCCCCTCAACGTCGTTCCTTCATCAGCCTTAGAACAGAAGAGAAAACGATAGGGAATCTGCCAATATTGAAGGGGACGTTTTTGGCAGGCTGCTCCTGACGCCCAGACCGTATTTCGGGTGCCCTGACGATCAACTTGAAACTAACTGTTCGTCAGTGCCAGACAGTCGGATGAGCTGGCACTTCATCACATAATTGGCCGCGCACTGATTGGACAGTCGCCCTGAGCTACGAGTCACATCTGCCGTATCAAAGTATGACATGTGTACGAAGTAGCTCTGAAAAAGATGAAATAAATCGAGTATGTTGGACTAATTCAGGGTAATGGCTCAAGGCCTCTGTTTGGCCGATTTTGCTCTGAGAAGAAAATCCAGTTCCAGTATTGATTGTCCCCAGCTGCTCGTTTGCATAGTCGTCATTGATCGTAAGTGTTCATGATGAAAACCTAGCACTACTTTGAAAGAGCAGAGGTGAAGTGAGAACTACGTACGGAGTAACACCTTATGGCTCCAGTAGGAGGGGAAAAACAGGCCATGAGTGTGATAACCAATATGCTGGGCACAGGCACCATGCTGAGCTGTGGGCGCTCATAATCTCGCAACTTCACGGGTGCAAGAAAATGCTGACACTTTTGGGGGTTCGTGATGACCAGGCCAAGAGCATCACCCCCCTTCCACTGACTTCAAGTTGTAATTCAGAAATCCGGGACCGGGACAAGGACAGGAACATATGTGACGGCAATTGGTAAATTTGGCAAGGCGATTCCTCAAATATTTGCCTGGCACATAAAGTCGAAAAATGAGTGAGGAGACAGCTGGGCACGTCGAAGGAGACGTGGACTGTTTCTGGTGGGAGGGCCACCACGAAACAAGCCCTAAATATTTTTCTGAGGCAAGCCTGGCTTGCCCAAGTGGCTCTTTGTGGCGGGGCTACGAGAACCGCCTAGCGCCACCGACATCATCATCTTCATCGTCATCGTCATCGTCGCCGTTGTCGTCTCTCGGAATTTGTCGAATTCGACTTCAAAGTGCGGGCATCAAGGCCAATGATGAATTGAGAAACGTGAATCGAGTTTTGAATCGGCTTTCGAATCGGCGGCAGCAACCAGAGCCATCAGGTTTTTTGTTGAAATAACCCAATCTTAAATAACTCAGGCACAAATCAGGGCCAAATCCTTCGAACACCATGACCTGAAGTCGGATCGGACAGGTCAGATCATTTTGTTGAAAATTGCAGACAGAATGATCCTTTGCGAATGCCCCCAGATCCTGCTCCCTGTTTCTGGTGTCCGTGTAACACCTAGTCATCCATTTTCCATCCGTCGCTACCACTAAATATGAACATCTAACGGGTTTTCTGGGTTCAATTCCACTGCTTTTAGGAAGTGAAAGGTGGGAAACCATCAATTAGTTCGTTGAAAATGCCCTGCGATATCTAAAAAGGTTACTCCCACTTCCTCCGACTTTCTCCTTACCCGCATCCTGAGATTATTTACTTCCGGGCCGTACTACAATCCCCAAACTCTGGCATTTCTCTGACGGCTATTGTCTCTCGACAAGTCATCCGTCCCCGATGTGTGGGCTGGCACGGAGACGAAAAGGGCGAAAACAAAAAGCAGAAGCGACACACACTTCTTGTCTTGCTGGTGCTCTGTTCCTGCATTTTGCTGTGGTAGCGGGATAGCCAACCATCACTCATGTCTGACCGTTTTCTTTTGAGTCTAATTTTGAGCCCGCAGTTATGATTGATGCTGGTGACTGGGCGTATTTGAAATTGGACGAACCTGAAAAACTTGATGGGCGCGTTAAGTTTGATATTTATTATTCATCTCCAAGTCAACAGCAAAAAAAAACAAAAAAAAAAAAAGAAAAAAGCAAAGA
>LGUA01000182.1:0-26618 GCA_001660665.1 Emergomyces africanus
TTTTTTTTTTCTTCTTTCCTTTCTTCCCTCTCTCTTCCCTATCTCTCTCTTCTCTCTCAATTCCTCTTCCCTTCTTGTCCCTTGCTTACCATTACTTTTCCTTCCAATTCCCACCAGTGATCTCCTCTCTCTTCCTATCTCTTCCTCTCCCTATTATCTCTCCGTCTCTCCCCCCCCCCCCCCCCAATCCTCACGATTCTTCCGCCCATACCAACAGCAGCCCTTCTGCAGTTCAACCCCACCCCCCCCGGGGCTGTTGTTGCATGCCACACGCCACTAACTCCTCTGATATTTCGCCATAACAGCAGCCAACCAACCAGTCTCCCCGTTCTAACTGACCGTTTTCCTCCTCCCGGCTCTTCCTCCGGCTCCTGCAACTGTCCCTACTCAAAGGTATCTGTCTCCCTGCTCATCTCCATCTCTCTTTTCTTATCTTGTTATCCTCAGCTCATCTCCCCAGCTCCTCTTCGCCCATTCTACTCACCTTTAGCTCCTCAAATATCAATATATCTCGTTGCATTGTGATAGCTTCTTTAGCCCAGCTGCCAATATCAGCTTCCCCCAACACGCCTTTGTGCTCCCTGTACGACTGACTCCCTGTCCTTTCCTGCTGCTTGAGTAGTGAGATTTATTTTTGATATACGGGCTCTCTCTCCCCCTTCTCTCCCTCCTGCGAGTAGTTCACTCAGTCAGGCCCTCCGCCCTGTATGTTTCCCCGTAATATTATTTTACCCTCCGCGAGGCTAAATATCCCTGCATATTTACACCGTTCCCCGTTCTCATTTTGCCCCCTCTTCGTTCTTCTCTCCCCCGTTTCTCCCCAGTTTCTCCCAAATTTCCTTTTTGCTTCATTGCTTTCGACCAATTTATTTTCCCTCTTCTCATCTCATATTCAAGCTATAACAACCTGAACTTTAGCTCCCGAACTTGTTTCATCCTTGTAGGCTCCTCTCTCTCTCCATGTCTCTGTGTCTCTCTGTGTGTTGTGTGTCTCGTGTTATAGAGTAGCTTGCATTCTTTTCTCTCCCTCCCCAATGGTCCCGATGCCAAGGTCCTATTTGTCACTTACCCTTTTTTCTTTTTTCTTTCTTCCCCGTGGCGGGCCATCCCTCATGCTCCACGTCGATCTGCCTATAATATTCAACACCCAGAAGAAAACAACATTTTTTGTATCATTCCGCTACATCAATCACCATCAATCACTCACTATAAACAACCACCACCACATCAACACCACCACACCACTACACAACCACCACATTTTCCACCGTTAATTTTCACAACCGCTAATCCTAACTCTAACTAACATCCGCTACTCCAAATAGTCTGTCCTCACCCATTGCTGTGGATGTATCAACACGCCAACCGTTTGTCGCTAGGTTACGCCTGAACCTCACAATGTCCTCGTCGCAGTCGGCCACTGCGACTCCGGACCGTAACCAATCCCCCTCCACTAAGGCCACCGACCAGTTGTCTGCCCAAAATGCTTCCGCGCGAAGCGGAATCACAGACTCGACAACTCCCAAATTTAACCCCATTATAAATGGCCTCCAGTCCCAGCCAATGACCGCCACCACGTCTTCTGCGTCCTCTCCGGCCTCAGATGTAACCCCCCAAAATACCACCGCCTCATCGACCACTGGAGCCGTTCCCTATGGCACTCGTTCGAGAAATCGAGTTGGTGGTGCTCGACCAAACTACGCAGAGGATCGCGACATCGATACAGAGTACGAGGTTACCGCTTCATTGTCGCGCTCTGGCGGCTCCAAGAAGGCTGCCTCCAACGTAAATACCAGCGCCACATCCCCAAGCACGGACAATGACAAGGCGGCTGGGGTGAACACGCGAAGAAATGCGACGACTAATGGCTCGAGTACTGTTCCACAAACGAAAGAATCTATCCCCGGAACGTCTTCCTTTTCCGCCAATCCCAATAGCACTGGTACTACGGCGACAAAGAAACGAAAACAACCTGGCTCACACCAAACTACACCTGCTTCATCCACGCCAAATGCAACTTCCCTCGCATCCACTAAGAAATTCATCGCCCCTGCAAACGTGTCTCCCACCTACCAGAAAGCGCATGCGCGGAACATGATGACCTTCCACAATTGTCGGGCGTATCTTAAACAGGGAAAGCTGAAAGCGGATGATGGCACTATTCTCAGTCCCAATGGTAAGTGAGCTTGCGATCTGGCCTAGCGCTTTACATTTATTGCGCTTCTAGTAATTTTGTTTTGTCGTACTATTTATCTTCCATGAGCTGATTGGGTGTTCTAACTACTCTGTGCTAGACCATGTGTATCTGGTCTGCGAACCTCCCGGCGAACCCTACTACCTTGCTCGCATTATGGAATTCTTGCCATCCAAAGATAACCCTGAAGGGCCCATCGAAAGCATAAGGGTTAACTGGTATTATCGGCCTCGAGACATACATCGTAACGTACCCGATCTGCGCGTCGTTTTTGCTTCAATGCACTCAGATACGTGCCCATTATCGTCGCTGCGTGGTAAATGCCAGATCAAACACCAGTCCGAAATCGCAAACCTGGATGAATACCGAAAATCGAAGGACTGTTTTTGGTTTGAGAAGATGTATGATCGCTACATCCAGCGATACTATGATGTCATCCCTACGAGCAAGGTCATTAATGTACCCCAAAATGTCAAGAGAGTCTTAGATGAACGGTGGAAATACGTTTTGGTTGAGTTAGGTCGTAGAAAGGATCTGACCAGTGCCGTTAAAACATGCAAAAAGTGTAGTTTATATGCTGCTAAGTATGTAGACTAATACTCCCTCTCCATCTACTAATTTTTTTTTTTTTTTTCTCGCTATTTTTCTGGCCGTTCACTAATATTATTACTAGTACGGATTCGGTGGATTGTGCTGTCTGTCACAGTACTTATCACATGAACTGTGTTCGCCCTGTGCTGCAGAAGAAACCGGCGCGCGGATTCGCTTGGGCATGCGCGGCATGTAGTCGTGCCCAAGAGCGAAAACTTGAAGCAAGAAATACTCCCATCATTGGAGAAACGTCTGTTGAGCCTGAACCAGAGCCTGCCGAGGAGGAAGAAGAAGATCCCACTGCCCTGGCAGAAGCCACACAACGAAGCACCCCTGCTCTCCAAGACGTAATTCGACCTGCCACTGGTGAGCAGATAGCACAGGCAAAACTGTGGCCTTTTAGGTATTTGGGAATACATTGTCGGGTAGAGGATGCTTTGGACTACGACGACAGGATATATCCCCGAGCCAGCTCTCGAATAGGTCCCCGCCACCAAGCTAACGTTATCCCATGGCCCGGTCACCCCATTCAATATGTCAAAGCTGTCGAGCCAAAAAAGAGGAGCGTCAAGTCTGCCAATAAAAAGGATCCTAAACATTCGAGAGAAGCTGTTGCTGCAATAGAAGCTGAGAAAGCTGAACGAGCTAAGCGACCGAAATGGGTCCAGGATGAACCTGTGGGGTATATCCCTCGTGGAGAAGACGAGGCAGTTACCGTGAACGGGAAACAGTTCCGCACCGCAGAACCACTTTTCAAGATGCCTGACGCTTCGCAACTTCCATCTCGCGGTGAAGATGATGCTCCCGGGTCATCCCTTAGCGATTCAGACCGCGAAAAATTCATCGACGAGTACATGGCCAAAGCCAAAGAAATCGCTCCTTCGCTCAAAGTTGAAAAATATTCCACGAATTTCCTAGACAAAGCACTTGGGCTTCTTTACGAAGAAAATTTTAATGTGGAAGCTGCACTTACAAAACTGAAACATGTCAACAAGTATTCGGACCTCAAGGAGCCGCATCTCCGTCCAGAAGAAGTCAAAGCGTTTGAAAGTGGGGTGGCAAAGTATGGCTCTGAGCTTCGAAATGTGACAAAACATGTCGGGACTGTCCCGCATCGTCATATTGTTCGATATTACTACATGTGGAAAAAGACTGCGAAAGGTCGACAAATTTGGGGCAATTTTGATGGACGAAGGGGAAGAAAAGCAGCCAAACAAGCGGATAATGGGATTAAGCTAGTTGACGATGTCGCAGATGACTATGACGATTCGGCATTTGATAATGAGAAGGCCAAGGACAAAAAGCGAGGTTTTGCGTGCAAATTTTGTTCGACAAGGTGCTCAAGAGAATGGAGACGTGCTCCTGGAACCCCTCCTGGTACCACAATTCCAGCGGATCCGAAACGAGATAAAATTGTTCAGAACCTCACTGTTGCGATTTGTCAACGATGTGCTACCCTTTGGCGAAAGTATGGTATTCAGTGGGAGGATGCGGATGAAGTTGTGAAGAAGATTGGCCAAGGGGGCAGCAAGTCTTGGCGTCGGCGCTATGAGGAGGAACTACTTGTCCAGCTCCTCACCTCATCGGAGACTGACGTCAAAATAAACAGCACTACTGCGGCAACAGCCACCTCGTTAGGAATCCCCGTAACTGCGGAAGTGGTCGTTCCACCTCCTCCTTCGGAACCACCTAAGAAGAAAGCGAAGTCATCAGATCAGAATGGTAGCGGCCCTGGGACTAGCACCCCAGTGGAGCCCGCTCCTGCTCCGAAAAAGAAGGTTGTTGAAAAGCCAGCAGAGCCCCCACCGATTGAGCCTGAACCTCCTAGAGTGAAGACACTCCCTTGCGCAGTGTGTAGCAAAATGGATCCCATGGGTGATCAGCATCTGTCCTGTCGTGACTGTCGTTTGACTGTTCATCGAGCCTGCTATGGTGTGAGTCCTTTATGGAACTCGTCAAAATGGTTCTGCGATATGTGTTCGAATGATAGGAACCCCGCCATTTCTACGTCGTATGAATGCGTTTTATGCCCAGTTACATACACCGAGCATGAGCTGATGGAGCCGCCCAAGGTGTCTCACAAGAAGAAAACAGACCGAGAGCGTGAAAAGGAGCGATTGGAGAAGGAAATGGTGGCCGAGGCTAGCAAGCTTTACAAAATACGGCAAAAGGAGGCTGGAAAACCGACTGGTCCACGCGAGCCGCTCAAACGAACTGCCGGTAATAATTGGGTTCATGTCACCTGTGCAGTTTGGGTGCCTGAAATCAAGTTTGGAAATGCAAAGGAGTTGGAGCCCGCTGAGGGATTTGGGCTGATTCCTGCCGAAAGATACCAAGATATTTGCAAAATCTGCAAAACAAAACATGGCGCATGCGTTTCCTGCCACAACCCCTCGTGCAATGTAAGATTTCATGTCGGATGTGCTCATCAATCTGGATACATTTTCGGTTTCGACATCACCCCCGTCAAAAGCAGTCGAAGAGATACTGTCAACACGATGAAATTGGGCGAAGAGGTGGGAGCGGCTACGCCTGCTATTTGGTGCCCTCACCATTCAATTTCAACCATTGTCCATGAAATGTGTGAGCCTAGCGAAGTTCAAGGGTTAAATGCGCTACAACTTTATTGTCAGACTTCCAAGCAAGCCGACCTCACACTGACAGGTACTGTCCGGAAAGCCGCTCATGTCCAACAATCTGTTGGAGTGTCAACTCAGAATGGCTTCCACCCGCCTAACCGACGAGTTTCCGTCAATGGATCTGCTCCAAACCACAATAGCAAAGATAGCAGTCAGGCCCCTGCCAAGCTGCCCACAGAATCCACAGCTCCCAACCATGGAAGTAACCCCCCCCTTGGGGAGGCCAACGGCCATTCTATTAACTCTGCTGGCGGTAAACAGTGCACCAATTGCAAATCAACCTTCAGCCCGAAATGGTGGGCGGTCGAGCCACCATTGGAATTCTCCGCACCTAGGGGCGAAAATCGCCTCTTGACGAACGGTGTTGGCCCGATGGACGGTCCTGGCCCGGCTTACCCCCAGGCAACTCTAACGGCGCCATCTCAGTTCCAAACACCCTCTGGTCTTGTGGAAACAATGCCGTCCATGCCTATGGCGAATGGGGATATTCATATGGTCGAGGCATACCGCCCAGTTTCCTCCACCAAAGAAAATTCGCGAAATTTTGCAAGGCCCAAAACATTGTACGAATGCCATAAGTGCCATATGAAGAAGCAGTCGATATCACCGGCGGTGGAATCGGAAGCTCGACCATCGCCGTACCCCGCTAAACGCGATCCGAGCCTACCAGCTGCGCATATATCTGAATACCCGCACCACCAGTATTCGTCATCGCCACATGCCCACCCGACCCCGCAACCCCCAAGTCTCCCCATGCCTCCAATGGTACAGAGGCATGCTCACGGTGCCTCAGACTGGCGTCCGGAGTACGAACAGCGACCGGGTGACTATGGTCCACCCCTCATGCGCAATGGTATCCCACCCGGTGGTCCTCCACCTAATGGGCGTCAATCCCTTGGACAGCGAAATTTCCATGGTGGTCCTCCCCCTCCTCCTCCTCCACCACCACCACAGCACCTTAACGGCTACCACCCTTCTCTTCCATCGCACCACCAGGGACCTCCTCCACCCCCTCCTCCGCAACAGCACCCTCCGCAACAGCATCCTCCGCAACAGCACTATGGAAACGGCGTTCCTACCCCATCCCCTCATTCATATTCAGCTCACCAGAGTCCATACGGCCCGGTCCCCTTACAGCCAGCCAACGTGCATGGTCCGCCACAGCCACAGCAACAACCACAGCCACAACCACAACCACAACCCCAATCGCATCCCCCGCCGCCCCCTTCAAATCGGCCTTACAACGTCGCCCCGACTTCCTCACCAGCCTCCCATTTCTCCCCACCGCACAACCTAAGCGCACTCCCACCAGGTTCTCGCATGTTCTCGGGCGAGCGCCCCCTTGCAGCAGGTCATCCATCACCTTCATCAACTCGCCATAGCCTTGACCCAGCACGCCCAGCTACCCCTGCAGCTGGGGATGAAAATATTGCGCCACCGTCGGGCAATGCCGCTACGAGCTGGTAGTTCGGGACGCTTTCATAATTCAAATGTACCAATGAGCGGATCTGGATCGGGGGCAAGCGCGAGCCCGTCACTGAAAAATTTACTTTCATAAATAAATCATAAATATAAAATTATCAGACTCGTTGCTGTCTCTTTTGTGGTTTGGTTCCTAGTAGGAAAGGAAGGAGGAAAATGCGGGGCCTGGGTAGCATTTCCATTTCCCATTTCCCTCACTTTTGCGTGTACTGTCAACTCATTTATTCTTATTTTATTATTATTTTGCATAGCTGTTATGTTACCTACATGATTTCCTTTTTCTTTCTTCTTGTCTCTAACGGAGGGATTTAGTATTGGCAAAAAAAATAATTGCCCAACCCATTTTCCCCTCCCCTCCTCTCCCCAGAGCTTTTTCACAGCTTTTATTATCTTGGGTTATGAACCACCACTTAACTTAGGTGGTTAAAAAGTGACCTATAACGAGGTGCCCGTACCCGAAAAGAAACAATCTCTCTTTTTTTTCTTTATTATTTTTTCATATTTGTTTTTTAGGTGTTCTATTGGATTAGCTGGATAATGGCATGGATATCATAGATTTATTATTATTCGGAACAGCAAGCTTTTTTTTGCCTTATATTGTTTTATGTTTCTTTTGATTTGTTTTTCCTTTCGTCTTTTTTTTACTTTTTTTCTTCTTTTTTTTATAGTGGTAGGATGCTGGTTGATATTTCACTCTCTCATATTTTTTACTTTTTCTTTTGTTACTACGGAATACTATTTATTATATTCTGTTAATAAAAGGAAATAAAAAAGATAATAAAAGGAATAAAATAAAAAAAAATATTGAATGAATAGCCTTTTCGTTTATATTTCTCTGCACCTATATGTACGCTCTCGTATGCTCTCATTTACTATATAATGTGATCTTAACAGGATGAAACAAAAAAAAAAAAAAAAACATGTATTTTTTCCAGGAACAATAATCTCAGAACAGAAACAAGAATTATGGACCATTGGACTATAATAAGCATAAATAAAGAGAGAGAAAGAGACCGACGTCTGTTTCACTGTTCAAACTGTTCTGTTCAGCAAGTACCCAGCATATCAGCCAAGGCAGTCTTTTCAGCGTCGGTGATTGTGAGTGCGTAGACGGATTTGACTTTAACCCACATACGCGCGTACTCGCAGTGGTAGGTCTCTGGTTTATAGGGGGAGGTTTAAGTAAGTGTTTTGTTTTATTTTAGTGTAAAGAGGAGGTCTGATAATGTACGAAAAAATATTGGGGGAAAGAGAGAGAAATGGGGGGGGGGGGGGGGGTTGAGAGTTTGCGATTGCTATTTTTTATGTTTTTATACTTGGGGCTTTACTGGAGCATATCAACTTACGAAGTGGAGGCTTCCATGCCTCAGGGCCAGAATCGCTTTTCTCCTGGTTGATCTGTTGGGTGCCGCAAAAAAGAATAAAAAATAAAAAACGTCCCCGTTAGCAAACAACATTGTGTTGAGAAAAACAAAAACACGTAAAAGAAAAATAATAAGAAAGCAAAGGCCGCACATTATCGGTAACAGCAAGTAACTGCGGATTCACCAAATCATTCGCGAACTTCTGGCGCTTGTCCGTCGTCCAGACTGCCGCTCCGCTCTTCCACGCATTACTCAGCGGCACCATATGGTCTATGTCGAGGTCACTGGCTTTGGTCCAAGTTGCCCCGTCGTAGACGCTGTACCAAGACCCAGAGTTTGGATAGCAGTCATTGCCGACGTTTATATTCGTGCCGTCCCGCTTCAACACCACTTCACGCGTGTTACATGCGCCCTGGATGGTGATCCAATGCGGGAACAGATCGCGGCTGTAGCCATCCTGCGGGCCCTGAGGGGCGACGGTGATAGAAGAGAGGAGGCTGCGGGCTTCGGCAGGGCTGGGGATGTTAGGGGGTGTGCGTTTATGGACGGGGGTGGTGGAGGTGGTGGTGAAGGTTGTTAGGGCACCAAGGAGGACAGAGATGGAGGAGGCAAGATAAACCATTTTTGATAAGAGAAGAACGGGGGTTTTTATAGGATAAAGTTAGAGGTCGGATAAAGCTGACAAAAGGTGGGGGTTGTGGAATTTGAGGAGCAGAGAGTCCCTCGAAGAAAGTGAAAGAGAAAGTTGATTCTTTATATCTAATATGTAGCTATATTTCATTTTCGCCATTGTTGAAATCCTCGGGAACGCCTCTGCGGGAGGACGATAGCCTGACTGCGGACTGCTATTGCCCTGCACGACAACTCCTGTGCAATCTTGATAGGGCGAAGTTGAAGGGGCACATTGCAGATCTAGCGGGGAAGAGATCGACCCACAAAACAGAAAAAAGAAAAGAAAAGAACTTAAAAGCAAGAAACGGGAAGAAAAAGATCGACAGAACATTTTCTCTCTCGTGCGCTTCTAAACCACAGCCACGCCTGTTGGTTATATAGCGTGCGAGTGGCACAGCTGGGCTCAACATTGCAAACCAATCAATCAATCAGGACCCCAGGAGAGACGCCGAGGGTTCGAGCACCGGCCAAAGAAAACGGAAATATGAGCCAGTTGCCAATGGATGGTGTATCAGAGAGCAGAAAAAGGCCAGCCAGCCCCGAGAGATCCAAGTCTCTACGTCCCATGTTCTTAAAAAAAAGAGGCTTCTTCTATATACAGCGTACGCCCGCATCAGATTGTTTGAAACGGGTGGGCAGTTTCAGGAGGTTAGTTGGTGGACGTGCAGGTGTTTAGGTATGCGACATTAATTGGATACCTCCCCACCCTCTCACCTGCCCTGAGAAAGAAGCATTTCTTAGAATTGGGCGGAATCTTGTCGTATATATGTACTCTGTATGGAGTTGTAGTTTTTTATATTGAGATTTGGAGTCTTGCGCCCAAAGGCTAGTCTCAATGCGTGCTAGTATGGAGCATATTAAGGTTGCGACATCAAAACATTCAATCCCTCGCTCTGGAGGGTTGCAGCCATGGATCTTATGATGGAGAAAGAGAAGTCATCAAGTTCGCAGAGGCCAGCCTCTCAAAACTGGAAATAAAGACATACTAATTCATGAGCATTATTATTATCTGAACACATTGACAACATCGCCACCCAGCGCCAAATAAAACCACGGGTATCGTAGCTAAGCGTCCGCCACCTCTGGTTCTACATCTACACCGTCAGCCTCATCTCGCGAATTGACTACGTCGCTCACATCTCCCGTGGCAAAGTCCCCCGGTGTGAAGTTAAAAGAGGATGGTGACATTGGTAATGCAGATTTCGAATGCGGGTAAAAAGGCCCTCAAAATATGGCTACGAAATCCTGGAGCTGTGGAGGCTAAAGAAGCCCATCAGTTTCGGAGGTAACTATCTCTAAAGGGTTTCTCAAAAGTCCACCGCAGAAATATTGATGGGGTTCGACTCACCCTGGTTCTCACTGTTTCAAGGCAAACTATGCCGTAAGGGCGCTATAATAACAGATTTTTTCATCAACTCAAGTCAATACAGAGTGTTAATGCTTTCAATAATCTCATCTTGGGATTGGAGAAATCGGGGTAGGAGACTGTTGAAGGGTGGTTGGGTTGTCGTGGTTGTTCTAAGTTGCAGAATATGTGTGGCTTTATTGGTTAGATAGGATTTGGAGTGCGGAGCTTCTGAAGAATATATTTGAGGGTTACAAAAAGAAGAATTGTAGCGCAGCCAAACATGAATGGCTTGGCTCGATGACGATGCAATGAATCTGCATAGGGCCACTCTTTTAAGAAGATTTGCGAGACTGTCAAAAGTGGAGATAAGTTTTTATGCTAATAATATGGATAATAACAGGGAGGTCAGAGTAATGAATAGGCCGATACTTGTGTTAACCAAAAATCTTTTGGCAAAAACCCAAGCACAGGATGTTGAAAGTCACTTCTAACAGAGCTCGTAGAGAGAGCTACCTCATCCAGCAACTAATCATACGAAGGAGCCAAGACATCCAAGGACTAAAAGAATATCCTACGATGCATTCGCCATATCCTGCGCTCGAAGCACATCGCCTTGGTTGAGGAAGTCAACAAGTACGACATTAGGCTTGCGGCCATGGATTGATGTGCACAACTCAATCTGAGCCCCGATACTCCCTTTCCCAGTTGGAGCATTGGTTCTTGGTGCTGACAGCCGGTCAGGAAACAAAACGCCAACCTTTTCTATATCCAGATAGTGGTTCACGATATACATCCTACCTTCCGGGTTTGCGTTAGGTGGACGATCAATCTTGCACTGCATAAAGAGCGGATCCGTGGTATCGAATGGTGTTTCCCAATAATATGTGAATTCGTCAAGAATGTATGGTACCCTCTCCATATCGGCTTCATAATCTATTTTCATACGCCCACGAGAAAATTAGCAACGTGAAATCTCGTCACCTATGAAACGTCGGGTAAACACGAAAGAAAAGAAAGATAAAACTAACCTAAGAATACGACAAGACGTTTGCCAGACTGTATCATCTGTTGCAAAGTCGGCCATTCGTCCATGGCAAGCTTATGCGGAGATGACGGTGGAACGAAGGCATATGGGACAATGCCACTATTCCTGAACGCTTCGTCAAATCGCGAGATATCCAATCTGTCCCCGTTTGTAACGAGGAGGGTGACAACCTCGTCTGGATTGTCATCGAGCCACGACTTCACTTTACGTAGATATGCATCGAGACCGCCTGCATTTTCCAGAAAGCACGAAGTGTGACACATCCGCAATTTGCCTCTCGCATTCAGGTGTGTCTGGCCTTGTAAGTAGCGGATGCCTAGGTTCAATTGGCTGACCACGGATATCTCTTGGTTATGTTGCGGGAGGAAGCCCACAAATGGAGAATTATGAGCCCCAACAAAAGATAGCTCTGAGTAGCGACGGTTGCAATATTCCGGGAGTCCATTGCATTCCGTTTGGGCGAGTAGACCTAGTGGCAGAAGGAGCGTCAATAGCGCGGCGGAGGGGATGAGCATTTTTTCTTTTGTGGCAGTTTGCGGAGGAGGATATTTAGCGAGAGTGATGACCCACGGATTCTTATTGGAGTGTGGTCTGTAAAGAGAGATATACAGGTAAGAAAAATTCTATAGTTAATCAATGTAAATGAAAACGAGTGTGTCCACGACGCGTGCGCGCTGGTGGAAATAGTGATACAGATGCTGGGAGCATTTGTGTGGCATCTATACTGTAAAGATAGAAATCATACTGGCTTTGCTTTTGAAGATACAGGCGTTATAAGCGTTATATATGTATGTACATCGACGCATGGTTGGGAAGGAATCCATGGGCAAGCAACAATCGTCATGGTGAGGAAGGAGACATGTGGCTGGGGATTGCTGAAGATTGTCGCTTCTTCAGCCGTGGATAACGAGGCGCTTCCATTCTGCTAGATTCAACTGTGGCAGCGGCTGCTGTGATAGAAAACAGTTTGCTCCCCAGGCAAATGAGGTTTCGGCCTCCAATATACCTAGGTATCTAGGTAAGAGCGGCCGTGAATCACCATAGCGTGACCTGCGAAGGCAGCTCGTTGGATTGGAATGGACTTGAACGCTCTGCAAGGGCAGAGCGAATTGAAGAAGGTGGATTTGGAGCTCATGCGGCGCCAGATGTGAACTTCTAAGAGATCCTATCGAGCATCAATTTGTGGAGGAGAACGGGGATTTGGACAGTAAATCGAAGCCATCCGCAGTACTACTACTTTAGATTGAAGCTCTGGCACAAGCTTCAGGAAAAGGGATGCTAATATCAATAGTTTGGAGCTCCCTCAGACTTTTCTAAATTCGAGTATCAGATCTCAAGTAGCCAAAATGCGAGTTGTAATCTAGGACGTAGTATCCCTAATCTAGAGAGACCAGATTCGATTGTTGCGGTGACGTTGGGGTGAGGCTCAGCGCGGGTTGTTGTGGGCAAACAAGCCAAACACAAAGATCAACGCCGCCTTCGAGGTCTGTCTCCGCTAACAATCAGCAAATCGAACTCCCACCAACCACCCGGCAACGAATGTGCTGTTGGATTGCGACCGGAATGGAGAGTGCTTCGACTTTTTTTTCTTGAGTGACTAATAGTTGCAACGTAATCGAGACTCCTTGGTTTTCGTAACCCATGAGAGTCTGTGCGGACCGTACACACAACATCCAGCTTATCCCGCTTACCCAGCTGCCTGGCAAAGACCCCTGACACCGGACGAACTACCTCACTGTGCACTGCGAACTGCGCAGAAGCTCCTCATCATATTTTTGACTACCTTCAACGACCCCGTCCCCCGTTAGAAGCTCCGGTACGATTCCTAGACACATAAAAGTGGGAAGCGATGGTCATTCAACAACCGGACCCATGAGCTCCATGATTGAGGGGAGTGATGATGGGCCTCGAGAGGATGAACCGCAGTTGGAGAATAACGATCATGAACAGCTCCCAGTAGCACCGAATTTGCAGGGCAAGGAGGGCAAGGAGGATCAATATGAAATAGAGCCTGGCCAGGATGTATTTCTAGACGATAACCCGTTATCCGCAACTAGTAGTCGGGATCCTGCTCGTACGGAGCCGGATTCTATTGTTCCAACCGGATCCGGCGAGGAGTCATTGATCCATCAACGTCTGAGAAATAGGGGAATTGGGAGTGGTGACGATTCTGGGTCAATACCGGATGACACTCCCTCGGTCCAGGTACGTTGTTTTCGCCTGTCTGTCTGTGTGGCATATCCCCTCCACAACCCCAACTAACTTTCTTAGGATTCGATCCTTTCATCGAGGAGTAGCGCTTTTGGCCTTCGTGGTTCGCCATCCAACTTGAGCCCCAGCCCTCATCGTCCGTTCGATCGCAGGTTTCAATCCCGGCTTTCGGTTTCGCTCCCGAGCGTCTTGCGACCACAATCCCCGTCGTTATTAGGACCGCATTCGCGCAACTCTTCAACTAGTCACATCCTTTCCAGTACTCCAGATATACCAGAAAGCCCTGCAGCGCCATGGGAGGTAGTTCGATGGACGAAGCTCAGGAAAATCACTGGCCAAGCGTTTTCGGAAGTGGGCAAGAGGAACTTTGGCCAGCCTACGTGCATTGCGATTTCTACAGCCATCGTCATAGGGACCGCCAAGGGTATTATAATGGTGTTTGACTACCAACAGAATCTCAAAGCGATCATTGGGCCTGGAACAAAGGGTACTTTCCTAGAGCTTCTATCTCTTAAAGACCGCGAAAACTGACTTCACATATAGCTGTTGAGTCTGGTCCGATCACCGCCCTTGCTATTTCCGCTGATCATACTACAATTGCTGTTGGGCATGGCAGTGGCCACATTTTTACTTGGGAAATTTCAAAACCCGCACGTCCATTTCTACACATTCCATCTATACAGGCCAGTCAGCAGGAATCCAAGCGATTCGACGGCCATATATCAGGAGTAGCAGTTATTCACATGGGCTTCCTGGGAATAAGACACACTGCGTTGGTGTCAGCTGATGACCATGGTATGGCATTTTCACATCTTGCAACTAGAGGTATGGGAGCAGTTGGCCGCGTCGTACGAACCACACGGATTTTGGGACGTTACCCTGATGCTGTACTTGTCGGTGGCCGACCTCGAAAACCAAGTTCTGTCCTGGCATTCTCCCCTTTGCCATTAGGCAATGTTGAACAAGCAACTGATTCTATCGGCTTGGTTGCAATGCTCACGCCGTATCTTCTGGTGATTGTATCGACTACCCCAATTGCGCAAACTCAGTACAAAGCTGCTAGGCCAAAGGAGGTTGCTGCTCACAGTGCTCTGACGGCTGCGCTTGCTTGGTTTCCAGCCATAAAACTAAAGGGGAAAAATTCCGAAACCTCGAAGACTAAATTGGTTTATTGTTGGTCAAACGTACTGACAGTCCTGGAAGTTTCCGAAGTAAAGTCAACTGAACCTGCAGACAAGGAGAAACCTCCCAGCTTTGAATTTAAACCGCGAAGTAGATGGAGAGCTGAAGAAGCAATCGTTGCTGTACAGTGGATAAGCCGCTCCGTGCTTGCTGTGATGACAATAACTCAACAGCTGCTGATCTTGGAAGACAACACTTTGCGAATGACGGACTCCTTTGACCTCATACACAAGCACATATATCATGTGGATATATTTTCGAGGCAACTCCACTCTCTCGTTGAACAGTTGGATGAGGAGGATGAATCGATGCACGGAGTAATCGCCGACGCTTTTTACATGAGCTTTAGAGCATATAAAGGACGCCTATTTCTTCTGGGCTTCAATGATATGTCAGTAGGCAGTCTGTCGAACTGGGCTGATAGGTTACTGGCTCTTATGGAAGGTGGTGACTTTATTGGCGCTATTCGACTTGCAACCTCTTACTATAGAGGCGATACTGAAAAACTTACTGTGGGGCTTCCGGAAGAAGACTATTTGCGCCACGAATTAGTACAAGAAAAGTTGTTAGAAATGATGTCAGCCTCCGTCAGATACGCCTTTGGGAGAAATCAGGAAGCATCCAACGAGCGCCTCCAGCCAAGCCAGCTCGAGGAGCTTGCTGATTCCTGTATCGCGGCTTGCGATGCTCTGTCAGATTATGAATTCCTCTTTGACGAAGTTTATATTTGGTATGAAGAATGTGGCTCTGAAGGTATATTTTTGGACATCCTCGAACCCTACATCGTACGAGGTAGTGTTCGAACCTTGCCCCCTACTGCAGTTAAATCACTGATCACCCACTACACAACCAATCATACCGCTACGCGTCTGGAAGAAATCATTTGTCTACTTGATATATCGACAATTGATATCGATCAGGTCACATCGTTATGCAAACAGTATAATTTATATGACGCCTTCATATATGTGTGGACTCGTGCGTTAGGCGACTACGTTGGGCCACTTATCGAGCTTATCCACTTGATACGCCAGCCCACGGGTCCCAATGTCAATGGAGACGCAGAAATCGAAGCAAAAGACCACTCGAATGCGATGAAGCTGTTTCCTTACCTCTCGTATGTTTTGACTGGCAGAATATACCCTACTGGAGAAGATATGCCGGATGTCGAAGCTTCGAAGGCAAAGGCTGGGATTTACGACTTTCTTTTCTCGGGGACTTCTGGGACATCAAGCTCAAAAAGGACTGCTTCTCTACACTCCTTTCCCGACCTTCGAACGATCCTTGAATTCGATACCCCTAGTTTTATGAGTATGCTTAACGAAGCCTTTGAAGACAGCTTCCTAAACGAAGCCACTGATCAAGCGAGTAATGGAGCGATAATACCAACCTCTCGTGATTCCTTTTCCTCCCATGGCCTATCTATTAACCGCCAGTATTTAATTAGTATTTTACTTGAAATTATGGAATCTTCCAACTTCGGCCCGGAGGATACCATCTATCTCGACATGTTTATTGCCCGAAATTTACCCAAATACCCTCAATATACCCTCCTATCAGGATCAACTCTCCAACAAGTGCTCATAAGATTATGTCACTACCCTAATCTGGAAATGATAAGCGACTGCCAACTCAGCGCCGAATACCTATTATCAATATATCACCCGCCCGATATCCAGGCTTTAATTCCTCTGTTAAAGCAAGCGAAATTTTATCGAGTCTTGAAGTCTATTTATAAAGCGGAGAAACAATTTCCGGAACTTTTGTTGACGTATCTTGAAGATCCGGAAGATCAGGTGTCAATTTTCAACTGTATCCGTGATTACCTTCGTCCGAACTCGAAACTGAGCAAGAAGCAACGTCGTGACGTGCATACTGTGGTACAGGATCATGCTGCAGAAATCGCGGCTATTGATGTGACGAAAGCTGCTCAAACAGTCCAGAGCTCGACTCCCGATTTGCATGAAGAGTTTCTCCGCGTGTTAGAGAATGATTCTTCACTTCAATATTCATACCTCAATACTTTATTTGAGCCGGAGTGGAAACGGCCGACTGAGGCTGAACTTGCCACGAAATTTGACCCACAGCTTGTTGAACGCTACGTTCAGCTAATGTGTCGATATAACCCTTCGCATGTCTCAGATTTCGTGGATATCCTAAAAGTTGGAGATCTCAAACTCGAAGCAGTACTTCCTTTTATGGAAAGTAGTGGCGTTATCGATGCGGCAATAATCCTACTGGCACGCCAAGGGGAAGTGCGTGCTGCAATGGACCGGCTGATCAAACACATTGGCACGCTTGAGGCTGGCCTGTCCGGACTATTGCAGAATGCTGATGAAAGCCCTGATTCGGCAAGCATGGCGGAAGCGGTTGCTGATCTCATTCAGTCTTTGAATAAATATACTCGTGTTGGAATATGGCTCTGTCAGCAACAGTCGAAAGCAGCTAGGAAATCTCGGGGAGGTGGCCATAAGTTGAATAAAAGGGGTTCGGCAATTCTCAAACTACCGCTATCGTTCGAAGAGAATCTCTGGCTTGATCTTATTGAAGTGGTGGTCCACGTAGCTCGCAATACGTCGCCTTTGCTCAGAGAAGCTTCGCCGGGTGTGGAACGGAATACGTCAAGCCTAAAAGCAGATAACGTCAAACCCGGCGAAATTTCCTCATCCTTTCGGATTCTTGTTCAGCAAGTATTTACGGCTTTGTTAACCAGCACAGCGAAATCAGGCGACAGACCTAGTGAAAAGACCGACATCTCCTTTTTACGTATTTTGAGGGCCTTTCTCACGCGGGTAGCTGCTGCCTCGCCCTCTCTCTCCGAACTTCGCTCTGTGATCGCGTCGATATTTTCCGCGTACAATTATGAGGAGTCTCTACTTTCCCTCGCTAATGCAATGTTGGACAAGGACCTGTTTGTGCATGTGGACGAAATTGCGAAACTCCGTCAACGAGGATGGAGACCGCGAGGGCAGGTTTGCGAAGTGTGTCGAGTGCGAGTTTGGGGCCCCGGGTCAGGGGCTTGGTTGTGGGAAGCGTGGCAAAACAAACAAGAACATGACGTGAAACGAGGGCAGGCAAGACAGCTCAACATGATTGAGGGCACAGATATACCTTCACGCGGTAAAGGTAAAGAACCAGTGTCAGGCGACAGTACAGCTGTGTACAGCTCGAGTCAAAATACGAGCCAGACAGGACAATTTGACATTAGTGGACAACATACGGGTCCTTTGGGGCAGCCACTAGAGCCACAGCACCAGGGACATGGGCAGGATGCTGGACCTCTGATAGTGTTTGGTTGTCGACATTTGTATCACCGATCGTGTCTAGTGAATGAGGGAGAGCAACGAAGTTTCCACAATCAATCTAGACCCAGTCACCATGGTGATAGTTTGGGTTTGGCTTGTTTGATATGTGTCGCACAAACATGAGAGAGAAAATGAATGTCTTTGTACTTTTGTCTAGCTTTCATTTTTCGAGATATGACCTGAATGCCCGTCTACATTATTGTAACATGTCTCTTTTGGCCTTACCCACCCCTCCTCGTTAACTTGTCAAATCCCTCCATATTTTCACCTCATCTACATTCTCAGCCCATGTATCCAATTTATTTATTTATTTATTTTGCTCTTTTATAAAAAAAAACCCCAAAAAATCTCATCTTGTTTTTCTCCGTCATTTTCTATTCCCTCCTATATATTCAGCAAGTTATGGCCCTATCATAGATTACACCTTTCTCAGTAAAGATTCCCTGATGTGTCATGAAATAAGGTGTACGTTTGTGTCTCATTTACATATATATGTATGAGTGTCGCTTATATTGTATATACCTAATTCTCCATTTTATTGTTGTTTTGTACCCAATATTCAGGGGGTGAGCGTTGGCATGCATCCCCACTTGATTTGGTTTTATTTTAGCCCCTGATTAGTGTCTGAAATTTAGTACTCCGTACAGAGTACTCCGTACAGTACATATGAATGCCTCATAATTTCCCATGAAGAACCAAAAATTGGCAGAAAAAGGCATCCCCCTTTTTATCGCTTATATAGGCGAACGCATCTGTGCCATTCGTCTTCTCTCAGCCACGTGGAGGGGGGGGCCGGTATGTCGATCCAGGGCTGACCCTCGGGCCCCGAGATTTAAAAATTCCGTGCAGGATTCAATCAGCGAGGCGGAGCCTCAGAAAGTTCAATGAATCAACTAACTCTGTAAAAAATATTTAAGGAACAACCCAATGGAGCACAAGCGCGAAGCATTATTGAAATTTATTTCTGAGCGAGCTGTGCGGAGGAGATGATTAGGTGGCGCACTCGTTACGAGGGAATTTTTTTTTCCCTTCTCAGCCGACCCCTCAATCGAAGCTAAAAAAATCTAACATTTTCTAGGCGGCGAGGACCTTTGCAGTAGTACCGTGTACGGAGTACAGACGGGTGATCGTGTGGATTCAAGGTGAATCCAGACTTGTGCAATGAGAAGGTGATTTTTTTATATTACTCTGAGTAAGACTGAGACAAGCAAAGGAACAGACCCAGATTAATATAAAAACAAGCAACAGGGTTGTTCAGCACCCCGAAAATCAGAAAATAATACTTATCTACTACTAAGTGTGGAGTATATATTGATCTTTCACTCTTACTCACAGCTTCACAGCTCACAAGATCAAGGTCATAAAAAATATGAGTATGTACTCCATAGTATAAAGAACAGATCAGATAGTTTTCAGAGAGATTTGATTTTTAATTTGATTTTCTCATCTGTTGTCATGAATCACATTGCATCTGAAGTTGTTGAGATCTAAGAAATGACAAGTTTTTTAAAGATCAGAAGCTAGATTGAAAGGATCTCAAAAGTGATAAGTGTGATATCTATCTGGTCAGGCTAATCAATTGAACATGGATTATCTTGATACAGTTGTGGTTGGCGGAAATGTTAACTGTGATGAGCTTAGACTGGAAATGCCATTCTCTTAACAGTCGTCAGGATGTACTCTGTACTCTGTACTGTATGTACTGTATGGAAGTACATACTAAGTGATACTTTTGAGGAATAAAATGCTGATGAGGTTGTCTCAAACTCATGCACAGTGATTTAAAATCTGGTGAAAGATCTGTCTACATTTAGTACTTATCACCTGCTCACCCTCACTATCAAGCAAATTAACTGATACAATAAATTCATTGTAAATTTCACAGGCTCTTTGTCCGTGGAATTTGTCTTCATACTACTCACTTGAGAAATAGTTGTATTTTCCAGCTGTCATATTTTCCCCGAAAGTACAATACAGTACAGTACAGAATACAGAGTGCTAACTTGGGTGATTGATCTAAACACTGCCTGAGCGCTGGAAAGCCACAGCACACCTGCCCCCTTGTCGATGGCGGGCATGAAATTTTTTTGCGCCCGCCCACAGTCTAGACCTTGCGGACTCGTGTCCCTCCAGATTGCTGACTAGAGAAATCTCCGGGCAAAATTGGGGGATTGAAGATAAACGTCTTGGCGGCGGAGGAGGATGCCGAAGCCCTGATGACTAAAACCAAGCACTAGTCATCAGAGCCGCAACGTTACCAAGTCTTGATAGTAATAGAAGAATGATGAGGAATGATGACAGTGGGAAAGTCGGGCTTCCTGGGATATGAAATACAGCATATAAATTTAATTGTTGAATACTAGTACTAGTAATATGCCCGCCCTGATCTTTTGTGGTTCAAGTTCCAGGATCCTCGTTAGCCTTGGGCGAACGAGAGGTTAGCATCTGCTTTTGTTTCGCAGTTCCAGGGCGTTATAACTTATCCCCGCAGTGATTGGCCCGGTTCCTGGAAGAAACCCCCCCCGCCAAGCCCGTACTCGTTTCACCCGGCGGTTCGGGGGCTCCATCAAAAACTGCCAGCACTGAGCCAGACGGAAGACGGAGCACGGAGAGGGAACGACTTCAACCATACTGCCTATGTCCAAACAGAACATGGGCTCTGCGGTTTGCTTGATCTTTGTTTCATTTCAACCCCCCCCCCCCCCAAACTGCAGAATCATATGGAACAATCTTTATCTCAGGTTTTGCCAAACAAGGTGTGATCCTCCCGCCGTTCATCATACTGCTGGGAGTGGTGGAACCCAAGCCCCGCATAGGCGAATTGTATCCAGATTCCAGGATGGGTTCGCGAAGAACTAGGCCGTATTTAATGGCGTCTTGTTCCCCCCTTAGCCTTTAGGCGCTCACTCACAAGCCCGAAAGGCTTGTGGCTCTTTGAGATATGGCTTATGTGTCTTACGTTGGGTTTGAAGTAACCCAACCCGCTGCCTGCCACTGGAGCATGGAGACTTAACCCCTGCATGTCCTCTCTCCGCTGGCGCCGCCAGGTGCCTGAACTAAGTCAGGAACATTAATAACAGTTTGCTGTCTGGCCGGGCGGTTTTTTATTTTTATTTTTTTATTAACAGGAGTAGGGCCCCAGAAAAGTGGCCCCAAGAGAATATATTTCTCTTCCTTGTTGCTCTTCTTATTAATTTTCTGTTTGCGAGTCGTTGCACTTCTTCCATTCCTTGACTATTTTTTGTTTCACATATTTCCACTCATTTCTTTTGAGGAGGTTTGTGTCTCTTCTCTCCGCCCTCAAAGCTTATATATTATATATATATACCTTTGCACGTGGATATCGCTCCCTTCAGCACAACAAAATGAAGGCTACCAAGCTCACTTTGCTGGCCGCGTTGGCCAAGCTGAGCGCTGGTACATACGTACTCCAAGATGATTATCAACCCTCGAACTTCTTTGAAGACTTTGCTTTTTTTAGCGTAAGTCCACATTGGCTCCTCATTCACTGCGACCTCTTGTGGTATTTTTGTTAACTCACTGCTTAACAGAAGCCCGATCCAAGTAACGCATATGTTACCTACCTGGATAAAACCAGCGCATTGAAGGCCGGGCTCATTTCAAATGAGAACAACTTCGTCCATCTCGGAGTTGAGCATCGGAAGATTGCAACCGGCCGTGGTCGTGAGAGTGTTCGTCTCGAGACCAAGAAAAAATACAGACATGGGCTGATTGTGGCTGATATCTCCCATATGCCTGGTGGCATTTGTGGAACTTGGCCGGCGTTGTAAGTCGTAGTCCATCCCATCGAGTTGGCACCTAATGCTCTTGAGGGTTGGTTGTTGGTCCTCTGTATTCTGACTTTTACCGTAGCTGGTCAGCAGGGGCTCAGTGGCCTGAAGATGGCGAACTCGACATCATCGAGGGCGTCAACGACCAAGTGAAAAATGTGGTGGCATTACACACTACCGCGGGATGCAAAATAGAAAACAGTGGCAAATATAGCGGGGAGCTCGTAACGAAAGACTGTGATGTGTACTCCCCAACTCAGCCCGGAAACCAAGGCTGTTTGTTCAGAGCCCCTACCTCGTCTAGCTATGGACCTGCATTCAACGCTGTTGGTGGAGGTGTATACGCGACGGAGTGGACGAGCAATTCTTTCAGTGTCTGGTTCTTCCCGAGATACCAAATCCCTTCGGATATCAATAGCGAACACCCAGACCCGTCGAAATGGGCAAGGCCAATCGCACATTTCACGGGATGCAAATTTGACAAATATTTCCAAGAACAGCGAATTGTATGTATTGTTCAACTACTATTCATCACTATCCGGTGCTTATATCATATATATATATAACATACAGCTCTGAACTAACCAGATGTTATATCTATAGATCTTCAATACTGCCCTCTGCGGCGACTGGGCCAAAAACACTTGGAATGATGGAGCGTGCTCCGCAAAAGCCAAAACCTGCGAAGAATATGTCAAGAACAACCCTCAGGCGTTCACTGAAGCCTACTGGAACATCAACTACATGAGAGTTTTCCAGGACGTAGAAGTGCAATACCCAGACGAGTCATCCACCACCACAGAGACGACGACTCCTCCTGCCACCGCCGAGCCAACCCTGCCAGCATCGACAGTCGAGCCCAACAACCCCGGTACCAATACTTATCCCGATTCTACCCCAACCGAGTCAACGCCTAGCGAAGATCCTACATACACCCTCTCCAACTCCCCTTCCGCTGACCCAACTGACACCTCCCCCTGCACCCCCCCGCCAACCACCAGCTGTGTAACCTATACGACCAAAACAACATTCGCGGTCGTGGTGACTCCCGGCGACGACGATGCCACAACAGCCCCAACCGCCACGGAAGCTGCGGAATATCCAACAATGGATGAATACGCATCCCTGAAGAGAAGGCAACACCTCAACGAACACGTAGCGGGAGCCTATCATTGAATAAGCCAAAAATAATTGATCTGCGCAGATTTATTGATATATTTATTTATTTATTTTTCTGGGGGGCGGGAGGGGGTTATTGGTGTATAGCTCTGTGTTCTTGGGTTTTACATCCGCGCGAATTTTTTCTTCATTTATTCCTCCCGCCTAACTGTTTTGGCTTTTTTTCTCTACTAAAGGGTGTGTTGATAATGTGTCGATAAAAAACTTTTTTTTTCTTATTTGTATACATTTATCATATCTGGGATATAAAAGGAGAGATTGGAAGAGGAAGATCTGTTGGGAATTTACAGTTTGGACACACGCAAGTTCATCCATCATTATTGGAGACACACACAGCTGAACAGAATACCCGAAGCGGATAGACAGAGATGATGTGGCCGTCTTAAAAAAAAAAAAAATCTCTTTGACGAATACCCCCGCGATTCTTTGCTATTTTTGTTAGCTAATTTGGCCGCGTATATAAGTACTAGTAGTAGTTTTCAGATAGACAGCTGATAGAATTTGGACTTTCATATGCATAGAAACATTCGTATCGATGATAATTTTACCTTTCTCACTTCTATTTAGCTTGGGTCTCTGTTCTGAGTATTATGATTGGCAGTTATTTCTTCTTATTTTTTTTTTTTTTAAACTTATCATGATATGTACTGTACATACAAAGAGAACAGATCCACAACGGCTGTTGAGCCGCCTCACAATTAGCCGCAAGGTTCTCACTCAATTGTACTCCGTACTGCGCTATTAAACTGCTCTCTTCTTCATAGATAATAACCAAATTTTTTTAATTTGTAGATGATGAAACATTGTTATTATAGATTAAGTATTTTATATATATATTGTATGTTGCGGGCTCTGAAGGTACTATATACAGCAACACATCGCATGTCGTTTTCGCCGTATATCCTCATATACTTGTACAGTACACGGGGGAGACATGAGCCAAGCGTACTCCGTACACAGGACTCTCCTTTCTTTCCCACGCACGACAGTATCTGGACATCATCCCACACGAAATCCCAACTCGTCCCTCCTATCATCCGTCAACCGGCCCCACTCCAATAGCAACCGAAACATGTATATTTCCATATCTTCCTTCCTGAGCGCCTTCTGGGCCCATTTGCGACCCTCTTCAGCGATAAACTCTCCTTCTTTGGTATGCGGCTTCATCAAAATATTTTTTTGAAAGTTGTTATTGCCCCTATTATTAACATTCCTGCCGTTTTTAACATGATTATCATCCTCACTATTATTATCATTATCATTGTTGTTATTATTGTTATTATCCTGCTTCTTCTTCTTCTTCATCATCATCCTCACCCTAGGCGGTTCTTGCTTCGCATTACCATCATTGGTAGTTCCCCCAACATTAGCATCTTTTTTAGAATGCCCATTGGTATCCGGAATAGGACCATCATCTTTTGAATCTGCGGCCTTCGCCCCAGAAAAGTAGGCTAGAGTGCTCCACATCCCATGCAGTCTAATATCGATTGGCACGAAATGGTACCACGGGGTAAGCCGTTCATCCAGCCATTGTCGAAACAGCCCAGTGCGAAATGGGAGGCTTCTACTTTGTAGAAACGGTAGGAAACGGCCGCTGAACCCTGCCCCGTCGCTATCCATTAAGAACCGGTATTTCCAATGTTCTTGGAAATTGGTGGAAGGCCCCAGGCGGAATTCTGCTCTTTGGGCATTACATTCCGACAGGTGGCACCGCGTTATCTGGTTTGCGAAGTAGATGGATGTTTGCAGATCAAGAGTGGTGGAGACTTTGGAGGCGGGGATGTTGGTGTATTTGTAGAGCGTTGGGTTCTTTTTTGCTAAGGGCGAGGAAGGGAGGAGGACTGAGACAGTGTTTGACGTGTGGTTGTTGGCGAGGTGGACAAGGCGCTGGCGGGCCATGCCTTTCCATTGGCCGGCGGAGCTATATCCTTCGGATGTAGTGCCGCGCCAGAAGAGGGTGGGCTGCTTCTCCGAGTAAGGAACATCTGGGTACTCATCTGTGGGCCCATATGCGGCTTTGTCTATGTAATTCCAGGCACTTGGGTAGAGAATGTCATTAAACCCGAACGCTTTGCTTTGGCTGAAAACTGGTAGGAGTGATTGGGACACTCTAAAGGCAGAAGGGGAGAGGTAGAAGCCGTGTAAGGAAGCCAGGTCCGGTTGGTGGCAGATGTCAGAGGCAAGTGTCCAGTTGCTGAGGAATTGTTCGAGGGAATGTGGACTGGCGCAGTCCAAGCAAATGTTTCGCTGGTCCCAGATGAATGACGTTTTTGCTTTCGACGATGGGGGACATACAGAGCGTCCAACGAGATCGAAAACCCACTGGAAAGAAGCGTCTATAAAAAGCTGCCGTGCTCCTTGCTTTGCAAGATCGCTAAGTTCCCAAGTTGAGGCTCGGTTTTCGGACCAGGAGCCAACAAGTTTATCTTTATCAGTGAGGCTGCGCGTTTTCGCAGAATCGCGGAGAGCGTTGATGTTCCCCCAGGGAACGGCGACTCGACATTCGTCGTTCAAGTTGAATGCTATGTCCATATCGGGCAGGTATTGGGAAAAGGGGCCGATCATTTTCGAGATACCTTCGATCATCCATCTGTGCGTCGGTAGAATGTTTTCTTGTATTTGTGTAGTTCCGCCACGAATACTCACTGTAGCCACATCATTCGAAGGATCGGCTGCCATGGCATTAGTTAACTCGCGAAGTGTTGAGGGGCTTAATGCGCGGAAAGGGAGAAGGTCATCGTATATTTGATCGTAATCGTCGATGACTACGGAAGACCTCTCAGTCGCATACTTATACCATGAATCAAAACCCCTATTGCTAGGTCAGTAGGAAATTCGAGATGCAGTATAAAATAATAATGAGGTCAAGTTATGCATACAGCGGCGGATGTTGCTTGTAACGTTGCTGATATTCAGCTACAGCTTCTTCAAGATTCTGGCTCTGTTTTGCTTTGGCCACCCACTGGCCATAATGTACTTTAGCACGAGATATAAGAATATCGATCGGATGGTGGGCGGCTTCTTTCTTCCCTGCTACAAGCAGCCCCAGTGACAAACCAAGTAAAGCCAAAAATACCAATCGTACCCAGCCCCGAGCCTGTGATTGTTTTTTTCTCTCCCGGTCCGCGCTTGTACAGTAGCGGAAATACCAATATCCCGAAACATGCAGTATAGTGATGGAAAAAACGGCAGGAACCATTGGAATAGCTGGGAATGCTCGCAAAGCGGTCCACAGATAAGATATCTGGGTTGTGCAAATAAATGTAAAAGAGAAAAGGAAAGATATCCTTAATATTCCAATTTGATTTATCTTTGCGCCCAAGTTAGCAAGGAGATGATAACACATAATATGGGTTTGAGTACCAACTCACAATATAAGACGCTGAAACGCAGAGACAGATGAAAAGGAGGGTCAGTTTCAAAACACTGCCGATATAAGGGATAGAAAACGAAAGTAACCACTGCCTGTATTGAGGCATGAGAAAATAGATCAGAAACGCAGCAAGCAACAATATTGCTGATACACCCTAATTCCATCGAAAAAAATTTGCCAATCCCCTCCCCCCCCCCCGGCGCCCTCGGATCGAACTAAAGAATGGACAGCTTCTCCCTCCA
>LGUA01000183.1:0-26621 GCA_001660665.1 Emergomyces africanus
CACTCTAATGGTTTTCAAAAAAAATAAAAAATAAAAAAAGGAGCTGTATTTAAGCTGCTGTAAACTGGGGGGATGAAATTTGGGCAGGGTGGTATCTGTGGGTGGTGGCCGCTCTTCAGCCCCTTGTTGCATTCCCATTCGTTTGCTTTCTTGTTAAGTCTATCATTTCATTTCGGCATACGGTCAACATTCTATAGCTAAGACAGCAGTTAAGCCCTTGATTTCTCCGTGGCAGGCGATTAAGATCTACCCTCTGCCGGCGCTGGGAAAGAGAGAGAGAGGTGGGGGAGGAATCCGGGCAGTTGATTTCAAGGTCGGATCACCTTGGTTGCTTTTAAAATAGCGTCTACCGATACTCCTGGCCCACCGGGACCAACGGTTGCCCACACATCTTCTGGAACTCTTTCAGATTCATTTATGATCCTCCAGTTGGGACTTTGTTCCACTTTGATCCATTTGAAATCCTGCGCCTGGTCCCAGAAGTTTGGTTGGGCGCCATCTAAGGACTTCGGGGTCTGAGTATAGACAGATATATGATTAGCCCAGGTAGTGGCATTTAGGCCATGAATTTTCTATTTTGCAGGTCGGGGTGGGGTTGAGGGAGGACGGAACTAAGAAAGAAGAGTGTGGAATGTTAACCTACATAAAATTCGGGGATTTTGCCGAACCGGATATCGCTGCAATCCTCAATGATCGGTTTGCTGGAACAGCTGAGGTAGACATCCACATCCAGACAATCGTGCATTCGGAACTGATGGCATGAAACCACGATAGTACTGTGTTTAACTCCTGTGATATGCGTTGGGCCATTCACCAGCCCGCAAACGAGGAGGCTTTCAGTAACTTCTTTTATTACAAGGCCCGCAAACGGTCGCCCATCCGCTGTGGGAATCGACATGTCTACAACGCAATGTTCTAATGACATTATTGACGCAGGTACAATGGCATGTGATGCAGAAGTCGGTAACACGATGTGAAGACCGGTATGGGAACTGACAGAAACAGGCGAGGCTCCGGCAGAGGTGGAGTTATTTTTATTATCAGTGTCCTCTTTATGCAAATCCCCAGGCCTCCCGACTGGTCCAGCTGTTCCAAGAGATGGTGGAACATTTTGTTGGTGAGGGCCCAATCGGTCGCCCACAGGGGTGGAAGAAGATATTGGAGATTGGTTGGCGGACGATTGCAATGAGTTATCGTTGGATCGGTAACCAGGAATGTGTCGACGACCCTGGGCTGCTATCTCGGCGGCATCCGCTAAAGATATTGCAGAAGGGTTCTTGCGCGCGGTTTTGAAGGAAAATTTAGGCCGCGGTGCAAAGCTTGCCCGTACTTCCGCAAGCTTGTCTTGGAGAGCTTTAATCGCCTAAAATGTGTAAGAAGAAGGGGCCATAATGCATTCACAATAATGGCAGACATGTTGAAACCACAAAATTTGGTAGGTCACAGCGACGTACATCGGCATATATCCGCTGATCATAGGGAGGAATGGACGCAGAAGCATCCTTAACTTCGCTGGAGAGTCGAGCAATCCCCGCTAGACAATGATCTATTGCATCAGCACGCTCTCCGCCAATTAGCGCAGTGTCGCCTAGACGACCCATCTGCTCCTGAAGAGCTGCAGATCCACATATCTGTTAGCGGAAAAGGGCGCATATCGCATATGGTGATGAGTGCAGGAGACCAAACCGTCGTACCTGTAATCTCATGTTGAAAATAGCGGAAAAAGCGGTCCTTCAATGATACCTCGCTTTTGTTCTGCGAACTGATCTCGATTGGCATTTGGTCTGCGCTGGAGGGCACTGGCGAAGACATTTTGTGTGCTTGCGAAGAACGACTTTCTGAGGAGGGGAAAGGATACCGTCGAGCCAATCGGTATCGATAGGTTCAAGTTTGAAAGACGGAATAATCGTATATAAGCCACCTCAAAATAAAGGGACCCTGGCTGTTGCATATAACGAGAAGTTGCCGGTTAAGGGGTATTTTGGAATGTCATTGTCATCTCAAACAGCAGCAATGCCAAAAGAAAAAGGCCGAAATAGGTGGGGTTCAGCTATATATCGTGTATCGTGTCTAGTACTACTAGTAGTTCATCCCACAGGTAGGGCGTGTACTCCAGTGGTAGTACTGTACATAGGTGGTTGTCAACTCTGATATCAGGTTATCCAACGAAAGGCGGGCGGTATTTATCTCCAGCTCGTTGCCGCTGAGGTGAACTAGTCTCCCTATGACTCTGACTCGGATGTTGCGATATGACTAACAGTCGGGATTATTAACTAGTCGTAACTTGAAGTTATAGCAACAGTACTACTACGTACTCCGTACTAAGTTCAAGTTGCTGTCAATAAGCGGGGGTGCGCGTAGTCTACACGTGATGTCACCATCCCGCAGATCCATTTAAATCGATCTCACGTACTCCGTATCTCGCAACTTTTAACAATGATTGTAGTCTTGTTAAGGTTCCCTTTTTGTGAGATTGATTGCTATTATGCTAACTAAGGTACAGTACTATCTAGGTAATATTACTATAATGCGAGCGAATCAACTTCGTACGCAGCGAAATATATGCCCTAAGCCCTAAATAGAATTTCTATAGCGGAAGGATAGACCTTTTTTATCAAGGTTTATCTCGAGCGTTAATTACTAACTTTCAGGGCTCTTCTGTTACTTTTTGTACCTGGATTTCCAAGTGCAGCTGTCGTTTGCTTTTGAGATGCAATGCAGAAGCACGGTGCTGCTCGGATCTGCCGCCAAAGTCGCTGACATCTCTAAGTTCCAGGTTCCAACAACGAGGCTGCTTCTTCCCTCTATTCAATCATGTTTATTCAAGTTTAGTACTCCGTACTTTCGGCAGGAAAATGGCAAATCCTCGTGGGTTTTTGTTGTGCGTCACGCCTGGCTGTATCTGGTGCGGTATCACCCTGATTACAGTTGATCCAGATGGGCCCGATTACTTGCTAGCTACTACTAGTGAGACCAAGGTCATTACTGGTTTGCGTCAGACCTGCATTATTTTTATTTTTATTTTTGGTCGGAAGTCGATATGATCTGGCCACCTGAAAGCAGCAAGATGTGCCACCATGATTATAGTTCAAGAGCAAGACCTCGTCCTAGGCGGTACCTTGATTCCTTCTTGCACACAGTAGGGAATTTTGGGACAGCCTCAGAATAACGGGCGATCTACTGGTCATTGCGCACTGGACTGAGGCTTGAGATGAACTCGCCCGTCTCACTAGTAGCATGCTTTCAACAAGTCGAACCATCCAATGGATACCCAGTGCTACATGCCCAGTATTAGAGGACGAGATGTTTGGATTGTTGCAATGAAAGTCGTAGGCATGCAACCGAATTGCAAATTTGATCCGGCCGGATGTGCGTCTCGCCGCTCTTTTATTTAATTGTCTAACGTTGGCATTCTTTTCCTGTCGCACATAGCCTCTAGATATTTAACTGGTGCTATGTCCTGTGTCCGCTGTAGTCCGTACGACGCTTATGGTTTCGTTAAATCGTTCCTGTATCCCCCGCCCGTCTTTGAGATATTCGCCGCCAAGATTTCCCTGTTAATGATCGACGTGCGAGATTCCCAGTTCTGCTCCGCCAATTCACCGCCTACAAGGTGCCAGCCCTGGGCCGGCAATGTCTCTTATCCTCTTTTGCATCACTTAAAAAGGTCTAGATAGCCCCCCGCCCCCAACCTGCGAAGGTCGAATGCGACCTAACTCATATGGAGTTTTTGTTTCTTTTTTTTTTGTGCTTTAAAATTCTCTGGCTGACAAGACGGTCGTTTCTGAATGCGTTCATTTCTGTTAGGCTTCATTGGAGCCGCTGCACTTGTTATACCCGCCCTCGCTTACCCAAGCTCCCCTCCTGTTGGCTGCGATATAGTAGAACAGCTTCATTCAATCCCTCCAGGATGGGCGCAACAAGAAGCCCCGGCCCCTGACACCCTGATACAATTTCGACTTGCTGTTACGCAAGAAAAGGGATGGCTGTTTGAACAAGCGGTTCTCGACCTCTCTACACCTGGGAGCCCGAATTATGGCCAACATATGAAGCGCGATCAAGTCAAACAGTTCCTAAAACCATCGCCGCATGTTTCAGAGTCAATTTTGTTATGGTTAGAACGAGGAGGCGTTCCCAAGGCAGCGATTGAGGACCATGGCGACTGGGTTAATTTTATAACTTCCGTCGCACAGGCAGAGAACTTGCTTCAAACGAAATTCTACTATTTCTCTAACTCAGTTCGCGGTGATCGGATAATTCGAACTCTGGAATACTGTGTGCCTCGTGAGATTTTCCCTTACGTCCATATGATCCAGCCGACGACGAGATTTGGCCAACTCAAACCAGATGCCAGTAGCCTTAGTGCCATTCTCCTTCTGGAACCTGATGATAAATATCCCGCAGTTAACTGCAGCCACGCTATGGCTCCACATTGCATTCGTGAAATATACAACATGGGGAACTTCACGGCTACCCGAGATCCTCGCAATAAAATTGGAATTTCGGGCTACCTTGATCAATACGCGAGATATAGTGATTTCGAACTCTTCGTTAAAAAGTACGCCCCGGAGCTAAAGGGAGCGTGTTTTGAAGTTGTTTCCGTTAACGGGGGTTTGAACCTCCAAAACTCGAGCCTACCGTCCGTGGAAGCCAGCCTGGATGTCCAGTATGCAATTGGTCTCTCCAACGCAACCACAGTATATTACACTACCAAGGGGCGTGGCCCAATGATACCCGATCTAGATCTTCCTGATAAAAATGCCAACTCGAATGAGCCCTTCTTAGACCAGTTGCATTATTTACTCTCCCTTCCAGATGGGAAGTTACCAGCCATTCTTACCACTTCATACGGTGAAAATGAACGAAGCGTGCCGGAGAAATACACAAATTCCACATGCAATTTGTTCGCCCAGCTAGGTGCACGAGGAGTATCAGTGTTATTCTCGAGTGGAGACTCTGGACCGGGAAGTGCTTGTCAATCCAATGACGGCAAAAACACAACACGATTCGACCCCATTTTCCCCGCTGCTTGCCCATTCTTAACGTCGGTTGGTGGAACGCAAGGAATGAACCCTGAGACCGCAGCGTACTTCTCCTCTGGAGGATTTTCCGACCGGTATGCCCGCCCGGCATACCAAGACCATGATGTTTCAGTGTTCTTGGATAAACTAGGCAGTCGATGGGAAGGCCTATATAACCCTGCGGGTCGAGCTTTTCCGGATGTCGCCGCACAGTCGGCACAATTTCATGTCGTTGATCACGGTGAACCAACATATGCGTCAGGAACGAGGTTCGTGAAACCCCATTTGGCTGCTTCCTTATGCATGAGGCCTTTGCATGCCTCTTTTTCTACATGTTCCAACCTTCCACTTTAAATATCCCGGTCCCTGTCCCGCCATGTTTTCCCCCTTTCTGTCACAGAAAGGCCAAAACAAACCATATCAAAACAGCGTACTGACAATTTTCCAAACAGCGCCTCTGCACCCGTATTCGCCGCAGTTATAGCAAATCTCAACTCTATCCGCCTAGCTAAAGGGAAACCTGTGCTTGGATTTCTTAATCCATTCCTCTACGGCCTTCGGGGAGCTGGTTTGAACGACATTGTTGACGGCCGTTCAGAGGGATGCACTGGCATGGCCAGATCTTCCGGCTTACTTACGCCATACGTTCCCGGCGCCGGGTGGAATGCAACCGTTGGATGGGACCCTGTAACCGGACTGGGCACGCCAGATTTTGCAGCTCTGGCTAAAATAGTGAAGGATTTATGAGATCGAAACTTTTTTTTTTTTTTTCCAAGCATAAATAAACCTCATCTTCTTTACTCAGAGCGGCGTTCTGGGCGTGATTTGGCTCTCATACTACAGTTACTTTTTTCTTTAAGAGTTATATGGAATCGCCGAGCGGGTACGGTCAATCAGTGTCATCGAATAATAGAATTGGAAATCCGGAATAGATATCTAGTAATAGTTTACTAGTAGTATTGAATTTTGAAACTGCGCACGGAACGAAAGGAATAATGATAGTATGCCGGCTGTGACGATAATTTATAAGATATGTACACATACCTGGAATGTCCAAGTGGCTGTAAAATAATAAATATATAACCTGATATTCACGACTATACTCGTATACAAGAACGAGCTTTGCGCGAGCATCATTACAATGGACTCAAATAGATCTATTATCTAGAGATGCATTCCCTGTTCGATGGCCCGATCTTACGCTGATGCTGATTTCGAGGTCTCCTCTCCAGCAAAAGGGGCATGCCCAGGAGAAATTTCTACGCATATTTATCCAACCTACTGGTGACAACCTAGCCTGCCCTTCTCTGTCACCAGACTTCAACGGAATTCTGTGGCATGACACTATCTATGTGTCTATCCACGGTTGCCGCTGCAAAACCATTATTATTCCTGCTTACACTTGGGACTGCTTCTCCATCAACCCACCTAATCACTATTTCGCCTACGGCCTCGAATTAGCACGCTGTTCTATCTGTACCCAATCACGGGATGGGACCCCTATTTATCTATCGAAGTTTACCACTCTCTCGATCATTGGTTCACCTGTAACTATATCGCGGGGATCGAGTTCCTTCCACACTGAAGAAGTAGTACACAGCGCAAAAGGTAATAGAATGGTATTAGTCCGTTTACACGGCATCAATTCACCATCTGTAGAACCATTCTCCTTTGCTAGTACTTACCAATAGGCTTATTCTCCTGCCTGATAATACTAGTACTAGTACTATGTAGTAGTGAAAATGAGGTGATCCGGTTTCACATTGTTTCTGAAATCGTACGGGTGTTACCCCAACTCTCTCCTCGGGATAAATGACTATCTTCCGTGATTTAGTACTAGTTGATAGCTATTTTTGACAGGATGGTTCGACTTACTTTGCACACTAGAGGGAGCTGCACTCTGCAGCTTGATTTAATCTCAAAACGTTGTGCGTCCCAACATCAAAACCATTGTAATTTCCCTTGATGTTGAAAAACGAGGGAAGGGTAGATGGCCATGGCGCAATAATCAGCTTTGTTGAAAGTCTATGTGTTAAAATATACAAAATCTGCGCGAAAACCAATATAGGGCGCTTGGTTTAGTGGTATAACATATCATTCGCATTTTATATATCTAGAGTGTATATATTTGCGTTTCTTGATAGGGTCGCCAGTTCGATTCCGGCAGCGTCCATTAAGTTTTTTTTTGTTATTTCAAATTCCTAAGGCCCGCAGCTCTTTACCCTTTTCGTTTACTCAAAAGTTTCATGTAATTATGTATTTAGCTTCCCTTTATTGAACACTGTATTCATCAAGATTTCTATTGTCATATTTAGTATTTTATTCTGCGTAGTAGTAAGTACTTTATATTGGCCAAACGGAAAAACCTTTTTGCGGCGCCCTGTCTACCCATCGTTGCTCCTGGGGAACTTTCTAGCTCCCAGCCCAGCCAGCTTCTCTCCATACGACTATGACCCCTACTTGAACGCCATTGTTAGTTATATACTATACTCTCAGTCGACGCATATTCATTCCCGTCGTTCCCTACACACCACCGTTTCAGGTCTTATCACACCATGCCAGACAAAAACCTCTTAGAACTCCAAGACCTCATCGCTGCCTTCAAAACCAACCTCCAGCGCAAGCAGTTCTCCCAAGCTGAAAAGCTCGTTCAGAAAACAACACCAATCCTTCACAAGCTGGGGGCTTTTTCCCTGACCGATTCAATCGATGATGAACTCTTTAGCCTCGCCCGTGAATCCCTAGAACTATCTGCTATCACCTCACTTCACCTGAGAGAACATGACCCAACAAAGCAAGCCCTCTTCACCACAAGTTACAAGCTCCTAAAGCCATTTTACGACAAGGAGCAAGCTCTGAAAATGGCCAAAGACCCGGCTCTAGAGAATCTAAATCCGAGTGCCAGTCAAAGAAACAAGATTACGGCTCTGTATCTGGTATATCTACTGAGTGAAGGCAATATAACAGAATTTGATACTGTTTTGGCTGGGCTGAGGGACGTGGATGAGGATAGTGTCAGGAATGATCCATTACTTCAATATCCGATTGACTTGGCGGCCAGTATGACGGACGGAAGGTATAACGTGGCGTGGGAGCAGCTGAAGAATCAGACGAGGCGGGGTGCAAATTCAGCAGAGTTGTCAGGGCAAGCAAAGTTGCCCGAGGAATTTCAAATATTTTCTCCGGTATGTATTTTTCCTTCTAGAAGCTGTCCCTTAAACTGCGAATCTATGTGGAGAGAGAAATTAGGGAAGTTGGGGTGGAGAGAATCTTTGCTCTTTGCAACTCAACTGCTAAGATCATATTTCCAGGACCTCCTGAGCACAATCCGAATGTGGATGGCCGCGAGCGCTGAAAAAGCATACGAATCCCTCTCCATATCGAGTGCCAAAGATGTGTTAAAACTCGATTCTGAAAGAGATGTTGTTGAATTTGCACAAGCTCGTGGATGGATTCTCAGGGATGGGAGAATATACTTCCCCCAATCGGAAGCGACACAGATGCAAGGCTCAGAAAAGAGTGTTTCAAACGCCAGCCGCACGATTATCGAGAATGGAATTAGCTATGCTCAACAGCTGGGGACGATTGTGTAGTTACACCTGTTTGCGCTTTGTTCGCTAACAGCTCTAAATCTCTTGGTGCTCGTGGGTGGAGTGTCATATAGAGGCGTTCGCTGCAAATCCTAGAGTGAAGATAAAGTGATCAACAATGCATTGCATTCGGTCTTGAAGAAGGCCGTTGATTGCCTCCGCTTTAATTCTCATGATTACTGAGAGATACCTCTCCTTCCCCCCTCCCCGTTCTTTTTTGCTTTCGCAACCCATAGAGTACGGATGAGACTGACTCATTCATAACTTCCTTAATCTGCCCATCATGTACCAGACGAATACCAACTTGCCCCAAAGAACAAACATAACAAGAAACAATAGAGTTAACTTCTCAATTCCTAAACTTTGGCCTTCCATACGCAAATCTTCTTATCGTAAAAACTGCTTGAGACACAGAGCAAGGAACAAACCCGCTCCTCCTCAGTTTGGTTGTCACCTCCTCCCATATCGCTACCTCTCCATACATCCGATGCATAATTCATACTCTCATGTTCCGTAAACTGTGCCAGGACTTTAATATCCCACCTACCCATCCCTAACCCATCACCCTCCTGAGCAACAGTAGAGCACGTCACCTTTACTATCCTCACCCCGGCATGCATACAACTAGCTAGAACCAAATACGAACGTTCTCTCCTCATGTTCGAGAATGCCTCCATCCCCAAAGGCTCTTCTTCCAGCTTGGTTACGACCTTCAACCTCCACACCCCTCCTCCCAACCTTTCCTCGGCCAATACCGAGGCCAATACCGAGCCCCGCCCCGTAAGCTTATACACACGAAGGTATTCATCGTAGCTACCCGTAAGCAACACCGTCTCGCCACCTTCAGTAAATAAGGGCAGAATCGCCGTGATCCCTGCTCCATGGTGCCGGCTACCAACACGGGCCTCCACGGTCTGCACGGGGAACTGCCCGTCAGTCCATACCACCCCACCTTGCTCGCCGCCGTGCTCTTTTCCTTCCACATTCCCTTCCCCTTCCCCTTCCCCTTCCCCATCCCCAGCAAATTGATGCACACGCAAACCCCCAAAATCATCTCCAGAGAGTAGCATGAGCTGTTTCCCCCCGGATAACGAGTTTCCATAATGAAACGTCGTGAACCAGACTTCTACGGGCTCGCCTGGTAACGCTATCTCTGTCATTGATTCTTTGGAGATCTCATGGGAGGGAGAATTAGTGTGGAAGACGGAGACTCGTCCGTCTGAGAAAGAGACGGCGAAACCGTCTGTGGATAACTGGCCATTATGATAGTCATGATCAAGACTGCCTCTACTTCCTGTCGTTAAGGTGGGTGGTGGTAACCAAGAAAAATAGAGGGCGGAGATGCTGGTGTCATCATGGACTGGAATTGAGGTTAAGAGGGTGATACTGGTGAATGATGATAATGACGAGGATCGCCCATTCGCATGTGAAGCCTCTAGGCGGTATAAACAGACGGATGCTGCGTTTGTGGCAACCGCGAAGAGAGTGGGATCGCGGGGGGAGAAGTGCAGGTCGAAGACTGCATGGGGGAGTGATATTTTGTGGATTTGCGTACTACAACGATCCCGTTAGTGATGGTGTTCAAAATATAGAAACAAGAATAAGATAATTAGAATCAAGAAAAAGATTTAATGGATACACAGACGAAGTGTAAGCATATAGGTGTGTTAATACGTAAAATCTTACAGCTGAAAAGATTCGGAATCGAGCTTGAAGAGCTGGATAGTCCCAGTTTTTGATTGTTGAGTGCCAGTTGAATTTTCCGGGGATGATTCAGATAACAGATATGTCCCGATAACTAGATAGTCAGGGGCTGCAGGGCAGAATTCTAGGCAGCTGGGTGGTTGATCAAGGAAAGTTGTGTAGAGTGACTGCGCGCTCAGAATCGTAGTACCCATGGCAGGTATTAGGATGCCAAACGTCGCAGATTATACAGTAGTATGTACGGGGTTTTATCTATGTTGATGCGAAGTTAAATATCTGTTCCAAGGGGAGGATTTATTTCTCACTCCAGCACATAGTAGTACTACTAGTAGATTAGAGTGGTGAAAGGTTGGATATAAAATTTTTTTTCGTTGAATTAAAAATATCGAACTTGCCAATTTTCAGGATGAGTTGTAACTCGCTATATTTACCATTTACCATTTAGTATGAAAGATATGCGGACCAGTAACAAATGTCTCATGTGGTAGGTTTTCTCAAAGCAATATATTTTATGTGTTGTGGTTCTATCTTCATTCATTAAATATTGTCTGAAAGCTTAAATTTAAATTCTATTTAGTTGTCATAAATTAATAATTGAATTTATGAATTCATGAATTATATAATTATCCATTAAATAACATTTAAATTATTTAATATATTATGCTTTATACAGTACTAATACTAGAACAAGAGCATTTTAATCTCGTCTGCGAGGAATGATCTCCGCAGGATCGGAAGATAGCGTATCCTTTAAGTTAGATACAGGTTGAACTTCTCCACTTGCAGTTCAGCATCTTTGTTTGTTTGAATCATTTTTTGACACACTTGAATCTGAGTCTTCAACAGGAATCGCTACAGAGTCATTCTCGCTCTGTAGTATCATTTGCATCATTCTCTAATCTCGGTGACTCTATTTTCAAAAGCCAGCGCATAAAATTTAGCTTTTTATTATATTCGCATTCTGCTTTTTCGAAACGATTGTTACTCAAATTCAATATCTGGACTCCGTATTTTAATCAGTAGTAGTTAGATAAACTAAATAATTGAAATAAAGAAATCACACAATACCTTAGTATCTTCAACATCATGCTTCGCGAATGAGTTCAAGTTGTCATGTCGAAAGTCATTTTCAATTTTCGGGGTATGATGAATACTATTATTTTGACACGTTTTTCTTGGTGTCCACGAGAACATTCTGTTGATAAAGTTCTTCCCAAGCTGAATATTTCGCTTGAGCAATCTTTTTCATACGACGAAAACTTGGGTAACCCATAACAGAAATTTTTGATCAAGCAAGTCTGCTCAAAATGAAGGGTGTGTAGCTGATGTCGAATGAATTAAGAAAAGAAAATGAAAGCTATCTTGATCAAAGAACTTGGGAAGGTTGTTTATTTAACAAAAGACGCGTTCTCGCGCAATGATTGAGATCCATGGATTGTAGAAAATTTGAAAACTCTAGACGTGCCCGGAGTGAATTTCCTTCATATCCTTAAGTGTCTAGAAGAGATGTTTTTTCTCACTAGGATCTCTTGGTCATTATGTGATTAGACATTTGTACAGGGCATACCATGCAACCGACTATAAACCTTTCTACTCTGTATTTTACCAAACCTCTTCTAGCACCTCATAATTAAGTCCTAGGCGCGCTGTAGAAATTTTGGCGGAGCAGAGTAAGAAATACTAGTAACTACCAGATAGACAGTAACAACCATATGAAGCTTTGTGATCAGTGACTTGAAACGTATTTTTGAAATAAAATCATTTATATAATATCATACCTGTCAGAAAATTTGCTTTCTCTTTCTAACCTTCAGAATATAGATGTCTAACTATATTACTATATTCTAATTAATGAAAATATAAATAACTGATTACCAGTTTATTGTTTGGTCACTCTCTTCCAAGATACACATTTGATCGGATGAATGGAGTTCGCATAAAGCGATTTCCGAAACGTTTGCCGTTTTGATACACGCATACCATGAAGCTCAACTCGGTGATATGTTGATACCAGGATGGGTTAACACCTAATGTGACGCTAAGGCCAGGAGGCCACTGGGAGCCGGTGCTGTGAGATCAAGGCAATAGAGTGTCACCTCACAGTAGTTAGTCACTAGATTGGCACCGTTTATGAGACCTGTAGCTCTTCCCATCCGACCTCCCAGGATTGTGGTATAACTACTATGGAAGCAGTATGAGTGGATGCGCGTCCATCTGGGAAGTTGTGGACTCGCTTTGTTGTGGTAAATCAAAAAGTGATGTTTGCCCAAACCTATTCGCCATTTTTCACCATAATCTCCTCACATGCCATTCTCAATTCATCAACCCCCTTCACACTTTTCCACCTCTCTAGCAGCTTTTCGAGCTCCTTCCAATCTCTCTCCGCCTCTTCTCCCTTCCCGTCGTCCAAAAGGTGCTTAAGTCGCTTAGGGCTGGTCAGAACCCACCTCACAGTTTCCTTCTGCTGGTCCACCTCACTGTTGTCCGACTGCCTTTGGTCATCTCGCGCACGCACGGATTCCTCTTGCTCCTGAATCAGCGCCGCAGCAGTTTCCGCCACAAACCCCACCGCAGGGGCCAACGTCTTTGTCATAATCATAGGCTGACCCCTCTCCTCAATACTAGCCCGCATCTTCCCGATGGTCTCCACTGCCTTTATCAGCTTCGAGTAGTTATCATATACAAGTGCTTTGCGTTCGCCATCGAGTGTCCGGATATCGCTTATTAGGGAGTTTTCTGCCTTCAGAATCGTCGAGAGGGAGGACGTAGATAAGAGGTGGGAAATATAAGCAGATGGATCGAAGTTGGGGTTGTCGAGTTCGGCGTTCGTTGAGGGGGATGGGGAGATCGCTTCAGAGGAACTGAGGGAGGGGGTGCTTCGTGGATGGGAAAGGTTCGGCTGAGATGTTTCAGGTCGGGCGGGCCGCAGGTTGTAATAGTCTCGTAACGCAGCTCGATTCCTCCGCTGTGCAAGAGATGGAGAGACGGCTCGGGTAGTTGACGTTGATATGCTGCCGGCCGCCAAGGTGCTGGTGTCGACAGACGGGCGACGAGATCCAGTGGGTGTGGGAGTTCGAGCAGACGCTATGGAAGGACGGGGGGACGATATACTCGACATGGCAATATATCTGAACTTGCTACTTCGAGGGTTGTTGTTGGAGGTTTCAAGATATATTTGTTCGGATTTTGGTACGAAGGCGGCCTGAGGTTGCAAGGGGAGGCTGAGAGGTTAGAGTATTTAGGCCAAGTTTAGAATTAAGCTAGTGGTCCGTGCTTTGTGACCACAGTGTACTCCGTAGAGAAAATCAAAAGCTTCAAAGTAGTCAACGAACATCGCACAGCATCCGGCAATAAAACTGGTCTTAACCGAACCTCGTGTTGATGACCATTTATCACGTTGAACATTATTTCAACTGATCTATGGAACTTTTATAAGGAGGTTTTCTAACCTCAAAAATTATCCGAATGATATCTTTGTGCATTAATGGCTACTGACCCTCAAACCCACATATCCCACCACCTTCTCGCAACCAAATTCCTGCCAATCTCACAAACATGGCTCTCTCAGTTCCTCGCATCTCAGCGTGTGGCATCCACTCCGCTCTCCGCTCTCACCCAGACAGCCTTATTCCGTCTCCTTGCGTCCGACTTCACCACATCTCTCGCGATCACTTCTCTATCCCAAGCCTTCCCAGCGGACGTTTCTGATCCTACAGTCAAGGAACGGCTCATCGCCGGCCCAGTTGCGCTCCAAGTACTTGATATAGAGGACATAGGCAGTAGCCTCTGGAGCCAGGTCGAAACAATTGAAAAGATCGAGCGCGGTGAAGAAACGCGTGGACGAGAGATAATACGAACTGTCACTCGGGATGAGTCAGGCGATGTCGCCGCTACTAGTAACAACAATGATAACTCTGCAAATAGATCTGGAGCAAATAATAGTAATGCATCGGGGCCACGGAATACATCATCCTCCACGGCAACTAGTGGTGGGCCACATAGGTTAGTGCTCCAGGACGCGAAAGGAACGAGAGCCGTTGCGATCGAATTGAAACAAGTGGGGGGAATTGGGATTGGCAAGATGTCTATTGGGGCAAAGATGGTGATAAAAAATGCAGTGGTGGCGAGAGGGATGTTGTTGCTGGAACCGGATTGTGTTAACGTGCTTGGAGGAAGGATTGAAGAGTTAGATAGGGCGTGGAAAAATGGGCGAAAGGCTAGGCTATTAGAAAGGTTGGAAGAGCAGGCTGCTGCTGAAACTACGTGACCTTGAAGTTGAGATATTTGGATGATGATTACACTCAGATGGTATGTAGGCTTATTAATTTCTCTTTTGCGCGATTACTTGGCCCATTTCTTGCATTTTCTTCTCTGCTTTTATAAGATATATAGAACTGATAGAAGATTGTCCTATCCAATTATTACCCTAATATACAGTGGGAAAGTTCTTTCCAACCATCTGATATCCAAGGCGCTATCATTATCGCTCTAAGCGTGGCATCTCTGCGGCCAGTGAGGGTGTAGTATTTACTCAGCTCTGTTGCATCAAGCGTCCCTTTGGGCGGGATATTCTGCAACGCCGTATGCAAAGCCATTTCAGCCGGGTATGGCTCTGAAGATGCTGCTGACAGTGTAGCCCATCCTTGCGGCTGGTACGGTGCGAGCATTATGGAAACGTTAGCGTCTTGACGCTGCCTCAATTCTTTCGATACACTGGGTTCTTTTACAAGTCCAAGCGTGGCGATGCTTGCTAGGAGCTTTGTGACTTTCGCTCGATCATGAATGCCAACATCGTCGCTTGTTCGTATTTCTTGTAAATCGGATTCGACTGCTTCGATTGCGTCCTCATCAGCATCCAGCAAGGCTATGACTCCTAAAAGGATAACAGCGTCAACATGGGTAGGATTTTTTTCGATGCAGTCCAAAAGTTGAACTCGAGCTGCTTCTCTTTCTTCTTCTCCGCCTTTGACCCATAAAACTTGGGCAAGTAAGCAAACCACGTCCGGTGCACTGTCAGCTTCTTGCAAAGCATCACGGAACATGTCGATTGCCCTATCCATATCTTTGAGGTAAAAGTAGGCTAGCCCTGCCGTCAGATGTGATGAAAGCCGTAATTTTTGATTAGCCACGGGATCAAACTCTCCTATGCCACCCTCAGAAGATAAGGTTAAAGCTGTTTCTGCCCTGTCAACGGCAGCCTCATAGTCCATCTGAGCGAGGAGTACTCGGGCGGCATCTGATTTTGCCTGAGCAAAACGAACTAAAGACGTCACTGATTCTGACGTTTCGTATTCTGATTCCATACCAGAACACACATTTTCTAAACTGAAATTGGAGTCCGTAAAACTACCTATTCTTTCAGCTAGGAGAGCAGAAAGATGTTGAAATGGAAAATTGGAAGGTGATTGGGTATGGAGTTGGTGGAGCGCAAAAAGAGGTGGAATGAGCTGTTTAATATCAACATGCATAGTAAAGTCGGAGATAAGGTGGTCAAACGCGGATACCGCATACTGCCTTTTCGGAAACGTTAAAGCTGAATTGCGTAGCTCAAAAGCGTGTGTGAAGAGTTCTCTGGCTTCTGTTGTGTCTCCAAGGAGGAGTGCGATGAGACCTTGCCCAAGCCAAGCATGCGCAAAATCCGGATCTGCTGACTGTGCCCTGGTAAATGCCTCGTTGGCAAGCTCAAGGTCATTGTGAAGAAGGTACAACGCCCCTAAATTCGTCCAGACCTGAGGACTCCTATCGTTTAGATGGAGACTTCGGACGAATGAATGCTGTGCGACTTTCGGGCTGAGGTACGTTGTAACTACCCCCAGTGCATTCCAAAACTCGGAATTGCCAGCTTCGAGCTCGATTGCTCGTTTGAAACACCGCATCGCTGTTTTGAGGAAAGGTTTGTTTCTTTTCGATTTATTTCCATCTTCCAAGCAAATGTATGCACGATACTCCGCCCATCCAAGATTATACCATGCAATTGCCTGGGCGTGTTTTTCGCTGACTGATATGGATATGGCACGTTTGTGAGCAAGGATTGCAGCGTGCATGCATAGGTTTGGTGATAAAGCATCTTCGGAACCCGATTTCGTGAGTAGGGATACAAAGTCTGTGCTCACACCGTCCTCGTCTGCGAGTAGCTCAAACGACGCCATATCAGTTTGATTTTCAATAAGCTTTCTGTATTCAGCGATTGGCATCCAAGATGCTTTCCCCCGAATCCAGGAGAATATGGAGAAAGCATCTGCAATCGATTTCCACAGGTTGAACACGTCAGGGTGGAACTTTGCAATCGATATTCCGGTTTGGATACCCTTCCTTGCGCATTCAGCGGCTTCTCCGAACAACCCCGACGTGACACACCTCCACGCATTTTCAGTAAGGGTTTGTAACAGAGCAATTGAGACGCCGAACTCATCAGGCTTTATATTCAAAACCACTTCGTATCTTGTAATGGCGTCTTCATATTCACCAAGTTCCCGCTTCACATTTGCAAGCATGTACTTCGCGAACCACACTTGCTCCCTTTCAGATACTGGGAGATTGATCTCCAAGGTCTCCGCATGTTCGAACGCTTTGGTAGCGGCAATATAACGACCGGAATTGTGATAGCTTTCAGCCAGACCAACCCAGGATTGGTAATTAAGCGGAGATATTCGTAATGCCGATTGGAACGCTACTATACTTTTAGCGTATTGTTGCCTGCTTATTTCTACCACACCCAGGGCTGCGTACGGCCAACTATAGCCTTTTCGTTTCGACCCCGGGGCAGGTTTCGCTCTCCCCGAATCCACCACTCTTTGAGATATAGCCTCGACAAGGTCCCAAGCTCCCTGGTTTGCAAAATCCCTAGCTAGACGTTCCGCAGAGTCTACTTCCGCGGGAGAAAGTTCGAAAGCCTTATGGAAGCACCGGCGCGCTCGTTTCTGGTCCTTCTTGTAGTCCTCATAATATACCCCCAGGCTACTGTATGCCGGTGCGTAATTCATATTGGACTGTATGGAACCGAGAAAGCTGGCGTAAGCTCCAGTACGATCTTTCCGAGCCACTGGTGAAGGGTCTAATTCCCACTGGCAGTACCCGATCCGGTACAATATTTCCGCTTTGAGATCTTGATTTCGTGCCCGGCCCGATTTCATCATTGCTAGAGTTTCTTCTAGGCCATCTAGCCCTTGTTCAAGTTCTCTATTATGTGCTTTGCACCAGAACAGTTCACTTCTTATTTTAAGATTAGTCGGGTCGCGCTCCAAGGCTTGCTCAAGAAAGTCCACAGCGGTGGCGTAGTCCTGGTCTTCTTCTAGGATCAAACCAATCCCAAGCAGGCAACTGGTTGATGTAGGCCTGCGATTTAATATGTCTTCAAATATACGTTTTGCCTCCGGATGATTTTTTGGTGATTGATATGTAATGAGAGCATTGGCGAGAGTGGTATTCACAGAGTCGGTGACATTGCGCAGTTTTAGTCCTGTCAAGTGTTGCACTTCCGTGATGAGTTCAAGGCCTTTGCGGGCGACGTCAACAGTAGTTTGGAACTCGTCTAGAGATAAATAAAGCTGTCCCATAATCCTGTGCGCAAGGATTGATTTACGACTTTCTTCCAATCCTTCTGCCATCAATAGCAGGCGGTCTTCAGGGGCGACTGGGGTATTAGCTTCGGTTGAATCTCTGTGCGACGTGTCCTCCTGTTCAACGGACTCGACTATTTCGTTGGGGAACGGGGAGATATCACTTTTCATGAACCCCTTCAGTACTTTGCTTAAGCCTTCCTCAGGAAATAGCTCTATAAAATCACTTAGCATATTCTGGTCTAACTCTGAGAGATCATCCGCATCGTGCCATTCCAACACAATTTTCCAGGCAAGAATAAATGGGTGCTTTATTATGACCATATCCCGAGCAAGATGAAGTACCTCCTCGCGCTTCGAATTTTTTTTTCCTGTAGGGAGAACTTGAAGAAAATCATAAGCTCGTTGTAATAGCCTCTCCTCGTAGTTCCGGCGAACATCATCATCATTAGACCAGTTAATAATCTCTCGGTAGAGGTTATCGAGAGTACTATTTTGGAAGGCTTCACGTTTCACTTCGAGAGTCACTTGGTCAATTCTGGCACCCAACCTGGTCCGTCTTTCGCCAATTTCTCTGTTGATAAACTCCTTTTCCTCTGCTTCGCATATTTCTATGATACGAAGGTATGTGTGGGAGGGATGAGGAACCGCACCCTCAAGAATGTCATAGAGAAAGCTGGAGGGAAGTTGAAGCTCTAAAGCCTGTCTGTATTGTGCCTTAGAACCATGTTTTTTTGCCAGTGCAGCATACTTTTGGACTGCAGATTGGCATTTAGCTTTTTCGTCGCTGATATTCGTGCGTCAGTCGAGCGATATTATGTGCGTGTGAGCCTGGTTTGAAGTAGAACATACGCTGCAGCTAGTATCTGACATAGCCTTGTTACGGCTTTGCGATACTGATCTAAATGCTTCTCACCCTGCCTTTCGTATAGCGAGAGCAGACCTTGCCAAGCTGTCCTATCATCATCCTTAATTGCGGTTGCAGCCAGGTACGAAGCCTCTGCCCCTTCGGTATTATTCAATTTATCAAGCGCAAGTCCCAGGAAAAGGTGTCTAGGGCGAAATTAACCTATTAGTACAAGCGTTTGAAGTTAAGGTATGGTTTTTCCACCTACGCATGATAGTTCTGAGGATCTTTATCGCAAAGCTCCCTTGCCTTTCCAGCAGCCTGCTCAAAGTCTCCAGAATCCAAACAGGACCGGATAGACTTTAAAGCTCCCTTTGCAGACATTATTGTATCAAACAGCTATTTCCGATGCGACGTGACATGGCCAGCTTATCCTCAGCAGCAAACTAGGAAAGTTAATTTTGTGGCAGCAGGATGTTCGTTCGACTGTTGAGGCTGTTGCGATATCTGGTATCTCGTATCTCGTATTCCGTATTACTTTGGGTGAGCCGTGAGGGTGAGTATTTAAGTGCCAGGGTTGTGTAAGATCCAAATAGCTGTAATTAAATTATTCACTATACATCATGTCCATGATATGTGGCAACGGATTATCGGGACACATCAGTGCCGCTGCTGGGTAATTGCCAGTATGCACAAGCTGTGGCTGAAATAGTTATATATTTAGTTGGCCCTCTTGGTTTCGAAGGCGGTTGTTTCCTTGCAACTAGTTTAGGCGATGACATAATAACTTTTTACGTCGTCGGACAACTAATAGCGCTAATCTTCCGCCTACAACACTGGAGAACGTGAGAGCATCAGCAGGGCATCATATCTGCAAACGCAACCAGATCCGCCGGAACATTCACCAGCAGTGATCTGATTGTCTTAACAGATTGGGCCAATCCAACCTAGCCTAAATTCTGTGTTCTTCCCCAGGGCTCGCTTGTGCACTTCTACAGCAGCCTCGGTTTTCTATCTCATTGCCCTCCCAAGTCCTTGAGCGGACGCTGACTGTTTATCCGAACCACATATCTAATTCTCGCTCTTGGAACACGATTAAATGTCTCCTCTGAAGCTTAGGATCGAGGGGAGCACCTTCCGGGACCCACAGAACAGAGAAGTCATTTTGCGAGGAATCAATGTCGATGCTGGTGCTAAATATCCGAAGCGTCCCAATGTACCGTCGTATATCTCTGAAAACTTCTATGATGGGGATAATGTCTCCTTCGTGGGCCGTCCATTCGAGCTGAAAGATGCACACACTCACTTTACGAGGTTAAAGAGGTGGGGATACAATCACATAAGATATATATTTACTTGGGAGGCTCTAGAACATAGCGGACCCGGCAAATATGATGAGGAATTTATACAATTCACTATAGATATATTACGCATAGCAAAGAGCTATGGGTTTTATGTTTACATGGACCCTCATCAGGATGTGGTATGTCCTCTGAGAAATCTACGCCAGACGCAAGCTTATTTTCATTAACAACAAAATCTACAGTGGTCCCGGTACTCTGGCGGCTCAGGTGCTCCAATGTGGACGGTTTACGCAGCTGGCTTCAATCCTCGCAACTTCAATATTACACAGGCTGCCCTTGTGCAAAACACGTTCCTTCCTGACCCTGCCTCCTTTCCTAAAATGATCTGGAGCACGAATTATACCCGACTTGTCTGCCAGACACTTTTCACCCTTTTCTGGGCAGGAAAGGACTTCGCACCAAAAGCAATTATCGACGGCAAAAATATCCAAGATTACCTCCAAGGCCATTACATAAACGCGTGCAAACATCTGGCAACCAAAATCCATGAGGCTGGTGACCTGGAGGACGAGGTTGTCATCGGGTGGGAAAATATGAATGAGGTGAACCGAGGGCTAGTGGGGATTCAGGACCTCTCTGCTATCCCGCCAGATCAGCAACTCCAACTTGGTACCTCACCAACTGCATTTCAGGGGATGTTGACAGGCATGGGCCGTGCATGTGAAGTGAACACATGGGGTTTTGGTAGCTTTGGACCGTATCAAATTGGGCGGGAACTTGTTGATCCCAAGGGCGAAATTGCTTGGTTATCAGCCGATTACGATGATACTTTTTATGGCTGGAAAAGGGATCCTCAGTGGAAGTTAGGGGAATGTCTCTGGGCTCAGCACGGTGTCTGGGACCCCAGCACTGACTGCTTGCTGAAAAAGGACTACTTTGCCAAGGACCCGAAAACTGGTAAAACCCTCAGCTACGAAGTATTTACGAATCAGTATTTTATGGCTCACTATCGGAATTTCAAGAATGCCATTAGAAGTGTCCATTCCAATGCTATCATGTTTTGCCAACCTGCTGTATTGGAGTTGCCTCCTTCCATTAAGGGGACTGAAGACGATGATCCAAACATGGTCCATGCAGCGCACCAGTACGATGGGCTCACGCTTATGACCAAGCATTGGTAAGTAAATGCGCCTGTTTCTTCTCCTGACGTATTATTGACGTATTTATTTTAGGAATCGGGTTTACAACGTGGATGTGGTCGGTGTTATACGAGGAAAGTATCTCAGCCCAATATTCGCTATCAAAATAGGGGAAACCGCGATTAGAAATTGCCTCCGTGACCAACTACGCTTTTTGCGAAATGAGAGCTTAGACTATATGGGACTTCACCCAATGGTTTTTACCGAGCTTGGTATACCATATGACATGGACGACAAGCATGCGTATAAAACAGGCGATTTTAGCAGTCAAACTAGTGCAATGGACGCCAATCACTTTGCACTAGAGGGAAGCGGATCGAGTGGCTATTCGCTATGGTGCTATACGTCTGAGGTATGGTGACCATCCAGTTTCCCAGCTAAGAAATAAAAATGAAATGCAAACGAAATAACTAACGCAATGAATGTCCTAGAATTGCCATCAATGGGGGGATCAATGGAACGGCGAAGATCTTTCCATATTTTCGACCGATGACCTAGAATTTCCTCCAACTTCTAATGTACTTGGGGAAATTACACAAAATCGGCCGTCGACGTCCTCCGATCGAAACGTCCCCACATTCTCCGCTGCTCAAAGCAGTTCAACTAGCCAGGTTTCCCCTCAAAATCTAAAAAAGGCTATTGCGAAGCCTTCTATATCACCAGTGTCACAACCGCCGTCAGAGCTGACGGATAAGCCAGGCTTCCGTGCAGCTGAAGCATTTGTCCGACCAAGTCCTGTCCTTAGCCACGGTACCATCAAAGAATACGGGTTCGACCTCCGAAATTGTGTCTTTACGCTATCGTTATCGGCAGACACTGCTACACCCGAAGATGCTCCATCTATTATCTACCTCCCGGAGTGGCACTATCCGAAAATGCACACAGAGGTGGTGGTAAGTGGCGGAAAATGGGTCATCGATGTACAAGAGGTTGGGTCCGGCACCATGCAAACACTGAAATGGTGGCACGGAGAAGGTGACCAAAACATCAAAATCCAGGGGCTAAAACGCAAAGCTACGACTGTCCCTGACACTAGTGAGGATGAAGGGTATCTTGAGCAATGCCAGCGTAATTCATGCAGTGTGATGTAGACCACCGTCTCGTTTCTCTACACTTGATCTTTTTTTGGTATTTTTTGACGATTGCTCTCATTGGATACGCGAGTTTCGGCGTAGGTTTCAATGTTTCTCTGGTTTTTTTTTTCGCCCATATTTTCATCGTCTATATTCGGGTGTTGTTTACACTGTGCTACTTCAATCATGATATATACGACTTGTTTTCAAGCACTTGTTGATGCTTCTAGAATAATATTTATGCCACTGGACTGTGGATTCCGGTGTTCCATCTGTTTCCGGGCATGATAGTTTATGTTAACTTTTAGTTCGAAAATTTCGATTGGAAACAGGCAAAATTCTCCCTCTCGCTGCCGTTGCCTTCCTGTCTCAATTTTTTAATAGTCACGGTGGATTTAATTTAACTTGACAGCCAACTACTTTTGAGAAATGAGTTGTTTTTCGCCGCCGTGATATTTTGTGGGTGGGCCAGTTGCTGAGTACCACCACAATTTTTATTCTGCGGGTTGTAACTCATCGAGCACGAAATATACTATAAGTGCAAAGGGAGCATAGGTGGACGTTGGTGTCATGTTAGCACTTATTCTGAACTGGGAGTAAAATGGCACCTAATATGGCCATTAGAATCCAGCTCTGGGATTCTTCCGCAATAGTGAATCAACAGTAATAGATCTTACAAAGCCCAAAACATAGATGTTAAACGGGGGGGGGGGGGATTATGTCGTCAATATCATCCATAATGCAACTGCATGCGATGTGAGTTGCAACCGAAATGGTACGACAAGCAAAATACCAACGACAACTACGAAAGTCAGCGATATAAATATATATACTGGACCCCAAGTATGTACTCCATGTCCTTCTTTTCTAACAAAGGGAAGCATATGAATGTTCGTAGGAAATCGCCTTGCCCGCCCATCAACAACGTGAAATGCCCCTATTATTGCTGTTGCTGTTGCTGAACTTGATATCGAACTTGAGACAGATCGTTAAACCAGGAATGTCGAAGAGCGTCAGCTGCACTGATCCGCATCTCAGGGCGTAATTGCAGCATGCGACTAAGTAGGTCGAGGCCTAGAGGATCCATCCGTGGAAGGATAAGACTTAAGTCTTGTGTGGCATACACAGGAAAGTTCGGTTTGTACTCCGGAAATTGCGAGATGCCAGGCCAAGAGCGCTCAGACGGCGTCCCCATCAGCCGGAAGATTTTCTGTAGCTGATCCTCATTCGTGGATCCAGGAAACAAAGGGCGGCCCATGTACATTTCAGCCATGATACAGCCTGCAGACCATATATCAATGCTGGTATTATACATACGGCTTCCAAGAAGCACATCTGGAGCACGATACCACAACGTGACGACCTCGTGAGAGAAAGTGTTGACTGGAATACCAAAGGCCCGTGCTAAACCAAAGTCTGCCAATTTCAACTGGCCACTGGCATTAATTAAGAGGTTTTGGGGCTTGAGATCTCGATGAAGCACGCGATTGTGGTGACAAAATGCAACGCCACGAAGTAATTGGTGCATGAAATCCTTAATCGTGGTGTAATCGAGTTGGTTGCCCCGCAATTCCATGTGTTTTTTCAGGTCTCTGTCCATGAATTCGAAGACAAGCATCAGCTTATTTTCGGCATGGATTATATCATATAGAGACAAGATATTTTCGTGTTTGAGCTCCTTCATCAGGGAGATCTCGCGAATTGCAGTGGATGGGGTGCCTTCTTCTGAGTCTAGATGTATCTCTTTCAAAGCGACCATCTCACCAGTCTGTCGGTTTCTTCCTTTGTAAACCTGTACATACATGGTCAGAAAAAAGGGGAAAAAACAGATAGAGTGTGATAAGAAAATTATATTAGCAACATACGGTCGCATATGTGCCTTCGCCGAGCTATAAATGTTTGAAACATCAGTATAAATGTTATAATAACGTTTATATGGTATTCAGAATCTTCACACAAACCTTCTCTAACCGCTGAAAGGAGCTCCTCTGTGGGGTCCTTCTATCCATCATTGCTGCGGGTGTTCGCCCAGGGAAACTGCTGAGCGTTGAACGTGCAAGGACCACGACGGACGAAGGCGAGAAGCCTGGAAGCACAAAAATGGAAAATTGTAGCAGAGAGTCAGGCCCATTATCACTCAACCTGCTCCGATGTGGGCTTGTGAAATTGATGCTGCTTTGATGTGTGGCAGCATAGGGTACACGGCGGGGTACTGTTACACGCAGCCGCCTAAATAAATACATGAGGAACCCCAACTGCTTGGCACAAGGGCTAGACCCTGAAAGTCAACATCATCCTACAGTTGATCATTAGTATCAGTCAGTATCCCTCACTTAAATATATCAACGTCAAGAACTGAACAACAAACATCCTTTGAGAAACAGAAAGACGATCTCCAATTACAACTGTTGTGTTCATTCTTCTGTTTCGCCCAACCATTGCACCCTAAGGAAACAGGCAGGTGTTTGTTCTGGGGAGAAGATATATACGCGATGCCCTGACTGCAAACTCTCCGCGAGGTTGACAATTTCTGTCACTGCTGGCGACCACCTACACAGCATCAATAATATATATAACTTTCTAAAAGCTGCCTCACATTACGCTTACACTTTATGGAGCAATTTTCCTAATCGGCTCATTGTTTCAACATCAAATCTTTTCATTTCCTGAGACTTTTCCTTTTTTGAATCAAAACCCAACGGTTTGGACTCCTATATTCTTACTGCAGTCCATGAATTTTCTTATTTTTGCATTTATTTTGTGATGAGATGTGCAGCCAGCCTCACGATGGCATCCCATGTGTGGACACCAAACTCGACGACTCCCTGCAATATGTGGGACACTTGTCGGGAGCCCAACAGATGGATTTGATGAAAACAGGTTGTTGTATGTCCAACTATCAACATTTCACTAAACACAAACTTTTCTCATTTCATGATTCAATGCTAAACGAATCATTCATCTATCGCTTTTTCTCGTGCCCAATAAAAATCAGCTCAGCATGGTTTTAGTGCCGGTATGAGAATATTGTCCCTAGCAATCTACATGAAGGGCCGGTTATCAGGACGGCATATCAGGAGGACATCAAAGTTTGTTTTTCGTCTGCACAAACCGCCCAAGTATTACGCATATATTTCGTGGGTAGGGTGTAATGGACCATGTTGAAGCACGACCACACGCAAGGACTCCGCGTTTTAACCCCTTGGTCTGTTTCAAGATTTGGTAATTTGCCAAAGGGCATGAATGATTCAATCGGACGCAGAGTAGCCACACGCTTCGCCGATGCACCAGGCAGTAGATTCAAAGGTTCATTTCACCGGAACCTGTCTCTGTACTTCCATAGACCCCAGCGAGAGAATAATCACAGCATTTGATTTTGATTCTAGAGAAGTTGAGGTTCAGGCCCCTTGTTCCAACTGCTGGTCTTCGACAATCCGCTGAAAGTCATGTTCCCGCAACGCTGAGGTTTTGCTGCTTTAGGGCACGGGTAAACTTCTTCTTTTAGAGCTCAAGAGTTGGATTATACCAATCTGCAATGTAGGAAATTAGTTTATTGGGGGAGGAAAACTCTAGCCCCCTGAATAAATAACCTTTCGTTGGAGGGAAACGCATTCGCGGAGTTGGACCCACTATCATATATTCCCGTTAGATTATAGAGATGCAGTGCGTGTACCATCTGGTTAACAGGTCACTCGACGTCCAGTATTTCGTTACTCAGAATGTAGGTGCCAGCATATCCATTCTTGTCTACGGAGGGTTTGGAGATTTGATGATTCCGGTTGCAGCGTCGCTAAGGAGGTAGCTCCCCAAGGTTGCAAAGGCAACCAGTCATGTCTTTTTATCCTGAAGCAAGCCTTCCGAAAGGGGAAAATTACACTGTTAGAACACTGCCCTAGCTGGATGCTCATCGATAGAATACCTGGCAATTGTATGCAGTCGTAGCGATTAAGCTACCAACAATGACAGCGGACAAATATTCTAAAAGTTATTCATGGTTTGAAAATCAGTGTCTGAGGCAATTAGTGTATAGGCATTCCGCAATTCATGGCTTCCAAACATGGTTAATCAAACAGTCATTCGTATTTCTCGGGTTCAAGCATTTCAAACTGGCCACACCGTAGAGTTGAATGGGCGCTTGGCTTCTCAAAATCGAAAATCCATCTATTGAGATCATCGCAGTTTATAACTGTACTGGGCACACAAGATTTACTTGTCAAGAGAGGTGACCAGATGTATGTTTCTTAGGGTGGCTAAAATGACTGAATTACGATGACTGTTTTAGTTGTGGCCCAAGTAAGTGATGTTGGATCGAATAGTAAAAATC
>LGUA01000184.1:0-26524 GCA_001660665.1 Emergomyces africanus
AGAAAAAATTATTTCCGTGAATGACGATAGTACACATTAATATTCTCCAATAAATTTGCTAGATCGTATGGAGAGTATGTATTTCCATGGCAAACCTTGGGGAGTCGTATACATTTCGGTACGGAGGATCTTTCATCCTCAACTCATTACATCATTCCACGCCGTTTCCTTTCATGAAACCAAACCTCACCCAACAGCTACAATCGGCTTCTTTTCGACATCATTCCGCTTCCAGAAATCCCCTTTCTTGCTCAGCTCCCCAGGACAACCATCAACCCACCCACAAACTGCTGCTGCCTGAAGGACGGAAACTAACCCATCCTCAGCAATCGCGAGCGCGACTCTGAACCCCGACTCAGCCACCCCCAAACAACGAGACCGAACACAGCAACGCGGCAATGAAAGATGGTAAAGGTTGGGATGGCAAGCTGCGGGTTGAGCGCCACGCCGTGCTCTCCAACCCGGAAGCTCTTGAAAACCCAGACTATTCAGACGAGGATGCTCCACCGGTGGAGCAGATAGAAGCAGATGAAGGTATGTTTTTATGTTTTCCTTGGGTATTGTCGCCATTTGCAAAAATGGTTTCAGTTTCTATATCTTGTGCGGTTCTGTGTGTAAAACGCTAACATATATATGTATATTATTTCTTTTGTAGACCTGCTCTCGGAGTTTGACAATGATGTTGAGGTGTGTACACATGATTTCCCCTCCGTGTGCACGATTTGGCAGTCATGCGCTTCGCTTTTCTCCTTTGAGGGAGATAAAAATACTTAGGTGGGAAATGAGCTATCGTTGATTCAAATATGTAGGACATCGACCTTGTTCATTGCCGTATATCCTCCCTACCAGCACTCCATTTGGAACGCTTCACGCATTTACAGGTACCTAGCCCCCCTCCAGTGTATCTGAATTATTTTTTAAATGCATGTCGGCATACCTCCGTCAAACCAATCTAAAACCATAATACAGAAACTCTGCCTTCGACAAAATGAAATACCTCAAATCAGTTTCCCTGAAAATCTTGGGCAGACGCTCATCGATTTAGATCTCTACGACAACTTGATATCGCATATCAAAGGGCTCGATCATCTCACCAAACTCATTAGTCTGGATCTTAGCTTTAACAATATCAAGCATATCAGGAATGTCTCGCACTTGGTGCGTCTAAAGGACCTGTATTTCGTGCAGAATCGAATACAGAAAATTGAGGGGTTGGATGGGTTGAAGGAGTTGAGGAATTTGGAGCTCGCAGCGAATAGGATTAGGGTATGCTGTTGTGTCATCCTTCTCGTCGGGCTGTAACCTTCTTTCTGATTGCAAGATTGCAACTGGAAGCGTGTAGTTGAGTTGTGCTTACGAGAATAATTTTAGGATATCGAAAGTCTGGATGACCTCACAGCTCTAGAGGAGTTGTGGTTAGGAAAAAATAAAATCACTGAAATAAAGGTATGCACATGATCCGTCACATTTCTTCAACCTGAGGGAATGAAATCTAAACTCCTATATATCTTTAAAAAAAAATTTTCAACCTAATGTCCATTCAGAACATCGATAATCTCACCAACCTAAAAATCATCTCGCTCCCCTCGAACCGCCTAACAAACATCTCTGGCCTCTCCAACCTCCGTAATCTTGAAGAGCTCTACGTCTCCCACAACGCCATCACTGCTATTTCTGGCCTAGAAAACAACACCAACCTCCGCGTCCTCGATATCTCCAGCAACCAAATCAGTAAACTAGAAAACCTTTCCCATCTCGCCCATCTCGAAGAGTTCTGGGCCTCCAACAACCAGCTAGCCAGCTTCGATGAAGTCGAGCGTGAGTTGAGAGATAAAAAGGAGCTTAAGACAGTGTATTTTGAAGGAAATCCTCTGCAGACGAAATCTCCGGCACTCTATAGAAATAAAGTGCGGCTGGCGCTTCCGCAGATTCAACAGATTGATGCGAGTAAGTTTTTTATCGTTGCTCCTGTGTTTGTCTGCTAATCCCCCCACCCCCACCCCCACACCACGATCCCCGGAACCTAGACACATCTCAATGTTAGGCCGTTTTTAATGGGAAATTGGGGGTAATTTTGGCTGATGATTTTCGGAATTATAGCATACATTCGTGTATCGTGATGAGAAGGAAATTACTTTTTCCTTGCCCCCAATCTCTCAAAGCGAAATTATCAACCCAAGACACGAAACAAAAGAGGCATTTTATCTATCAAGTGTCATCAGTTGTAGTGTACACTCATTATACATATATTTATAGTAGATATTGGTGGAGAACAGAATGTGTATGATTGAAACAGTCTCTACACACGTATTTCCAAGTTTGCTCCTTTCATAGTTGCTTTCGCGGTGAACAATTATTGATTATTACTATTGTGCTATTATCCGAATCAGTAAGAAATATGTCCCGTATTAAATACACACGTCTATTATTATATCAATATAAATTATATCCATGCCGCCCGACGTGGATTCGACATTGTGTAAATTTATTTTAAATCGCCAGCAAGCCCCCATCTCGCTCTCTCTCTTTTTCGCTCGTTGAATTTACATCTTCTATACATGCTAAGCAGCGAGTAATAAATACAGGGTACATATGTATATATATATATATGTAATAGATGACGCGTACCACGTCCTGCAAATGAATATCTTCTTCCCGCCCGTTCGGACAGGCGGCAAACGGATCGAAGCGTTTCAATAGCCTATGGAATATTGGATCGGAGGGTAGGTATCTGTAAATCGATCACTTGTCTTCCTATATGCGTCGCTGAGCTTGGGGCTTGGGTTCTGGTTGGTTGGCTAGTGCCAACCCACAGCTTCTGGCTTTGGACTGGCCATTTCCTGTCATCCTAGCATTGTCGCATTGAAGGAGGTGCTCTGATCGAGAAATTTCTTCCGTTCTGTTGTTGGACACGTGAAAGGAAGAGGGAAGCGGTGGGGCCCTTTCAGCATCTTTTCCGGCTGAGGATGACATCCGATGCGGCATATTTTGGCTGTAAAATCTTGGGAACCGACGTCTTTCGTCGACCACTGGGCCTTTCCAGTCACAGGAAATTTTAAAAATTTTAAAAGTCGCCCCTTGTTCAACAAACCCCCTCATTCCACGACGATTCTGACTTTCCCCTGTTGCCCAGAATTTTCCTCTCCTGTCTTTGGGTCTTTATCCCCAGGCTGCCATTGCCCCTCCCTAGGCCTCTCTTCCATATGCTTCGCCCGGAATTCGGACTTCTTTTCTGCAATCTCCCGCCCCTCGCGCCACATTTCTATAAGTGAATCACCATGCAACGTCTCGACAATCCGCATAGCGTTGATCTGATGACGAATTGGAATCGGCCGCTTCTTCTTAGGAAAACAGTCGGCATATCCTAACCAGGGGGATGGAGCTTGATTTGAAGCATGTTTGTCATCGCTACGATTGGGACTGCCATCACCGCCACTGGCTATCTGCAACAGATCCTGAACCTCGACTGAGTTAGACGTGAGGGGGAAAGCATTATGGTATGGATTCTGCTTGACAGCGACGCCATGGTCGTGGTGGGAAGGCTCGATATAGCAGAGGATCGATGATTGGGGTTGGTTATCAGAACAGTTAATATTTTGTTCCTTTTCCTTCTCTTTTTCTCTGGCCTTGTTAATTCTAGCTTCTTTAGTTTTGGCTTTGATGCGTGGTTTGCCGAGGGCGCTTTTTGTTGAATATTGCTCGCCGGAAGAATCGGGGGGGTATGAAGCGGGAAATAACGTGGACAGACTGGGGATGGGGACGACAATCGGAGAGGCCTCCACAGCAGCGTTTCTGGCTTGAGGATCTTCGAAAATTGCCAGGGCTGAGCGGCCAGTGTTTTTGGCTTCTCGCGACGGAGTATTCTAACCCATATTCATTAGTATGGAATAAAATAAAGTCTTTTTTGTTTTACCTGTCCTTATCCCAAGATAAACGAGTATAGAGAAAAAGGTTTATATCAACAAGCAGCAAAAATGGAGCCCAACAACATACCTTCAAATTTAAGAAATATGACACCTCACCAAACTTGCGTAATGCCCCCAGAACTAAATGGGACTCGGCGAGCGTGCGCGGAGTCGGTATCATTTTGATGTGAACTTGTCTGAGATTCGCGACATGGCGGACAGCAGAGGCAGCCATGGACAGCGATAGATAATATACAATGAGGTAGCCAAACCTTTTTAAGAGAGTATTCACACAGCTTCTTGTAATTCTCTGGTCATAGCAGTTGTATATGAACGTTTTTGCGTGAGCAGCAGGATTACCCTTTTGAGGTTGTTGTGCTTCGATATCCGACAAGCCGGTGGTGGCTTTCTCTCCGTCACTGTTTGGGTGAGATTCAATTGGGCAGTTGTTTGACGGCTGCGTATAGGGTCCCAAACCCGTAAAGTATCTAATTCATGATGGATGGTGTCTTGTCATACTTTTCAGTTCCGTTTGGCGATAATTTCCAATGATAAAAAAGAGTTTAAGGTTCCAATTGATGCTAGATCAGGTGATTTGCTTTGATCCGTCGCCTAAACCTTAATGATGGTGGAGTTCTAACTGGACCGTTTCAGATGTACTTCATTCTCAAAATATTTCTTCCCGGAGTACATTGATGTGAAATACAATTGTATTTTATTTTTAAGCCGGAGGATGACCTTTGCTTTGATTCATATTCCAGAAAAAAAGTTCGTATCATCAAGCGTCGGGAAGAATATGTCCAAAATAAGGGACTTTCTGTGTAGTACCCGTGCCACGCACCCACTATAAGATAGTGGGTGAGTGGCACGGGTAGATTGTTGAGATATAAGGCCCAAACTCGAGAAGCAGTGCACTACGGGAATGCGTTTATTAATTACTACGCTATTCTGAGTTGGACTATAATAGGCAGCACGTGGATATATATAACAATTCATTCATTTCAATCATTCATCCTCATCTTCGTCTGCATCAACATTAAACTTCTTTCTCCCAGAACCGGTGAGATTCTTAAGTTTGACCAGGTTAACCTGAGCATCCATCTTCTTCTCAATGTTCTGAATCTCCTTCTCGGGATCAATAGCGTCTTCCGACGCAAAGTCTAATACTAACCGCCTACCCAGAAGATGAGTATTCTTCAGCGCGTCCATGGCATTTTCTGCCTCCCGCGCGCTTACGAAATCAGCAAATGCAAAACCGCGAGCAGTGCCGTCGAATTTCTGTGGCACACGGACAGAGCGGAGTTTGCCATATGCGCTGAAGAGGTTTCTGATATCCTTCTTCGTGGCTTGGAATGGCAAATTTTTGATAAGTATCTTAGTTCCGCGCATGGCAATTTTCTTTGCGTTATCTTGGCGCCTTCGTTCCTCGGCAGCATCCATGGCCTTATGCGAGGTCTTGATGACAAGTTCGTGTTGGTCCAGTTTGTAGCCGTTCATCGCCGCAAGGGCAGCGCGTGCTTGAGCATTGGTGCGGAACTCCACGAAACCGAAGCCCATGCTGAGGGTTTCTCCTGGCCGTTTTGGATCGGTTTTAGTTTTTACCCTGGCAGACAGGAATCCTTCCAGCGGTTGGAACACCTCTGCCAGACGAGCATTTGTTGTAGAAAAGTTGAGATTTCGAACGAAAAGAGTAGATGTCTCCAGTGGAGTTTCAGCTTCTTCCGTTTCGGTCGCCTTAAAAGTGTCTGAGGTTGAGAATGTTTGCGAGACCACCTTTGGAGGAGGGGCCATAATCTGTGTCCCAGTTGATTTTTCATCAAACAGGTCCTTTGGTGCTCTTTCTAAAAACAGGATTGAGTCACCTAGCTTTCGATACGCGAGCCCTTTAAAAGCCTTTTGGCACTCGTCCGCCAGGAAGAATTCGACAATGGCTATCGTGCCACTGGGAGGCATCAGGAGTCTTTTGATTTGTCCAAACGGTTCAAACAGTTTTCTTAAATCGTCAGCTTTTACGCCGAAGGAAAAGTTCTTAACGAGGATCGAAGTATTGCCTCGTTCCCGTTGCTTAAACGAATCCAGATTCACCCCATTCGATGAAAAGTAGGCTTTTGTTTCTTGTATCACATGCGTTTCGGCATGGGCTTGCTTCACAGCTGCGTCAGAAGACGTGGGATCGAGGAGCTCTGATTTCGAAACGCCAAGTCGTTCAGATACCGACGACATAACTGCATCGGCCTAGTAAAAACGGTTAGATAACGGAGGAATAATGACCACGCAAAAACTAGGGATAACTTACATTCATATACAGGGAGTTCCAGCTGAAATTCGATGACGCGGCCTCTTGTTTCCGTTTGATCTGCTGCTGCTTTTTTAGAGGCAATTTTGAAAGTTCATAATCGTCTAGCTTGTACGTTTTCTTCGATGAAGCCGGTAATATATGCAGGAGACGACCTTGGAACACTTTCCCATCAAGGGCTTTATAAGCCTGAATGGCAGCTTCGGGATCTGCGTACTGTACATACGCGAAGCCTTTGCTTTTGGAGTTCCGCGTGTCAAAGGCAACATGGATCTATTTCACTGGTCAGCGTTGGATATATTTTTGGAAACCAAAAAAATTAAGACTCCAAAATGTTGTCACAATAGGCTCCTCAGATTACAAGAGGCATCTACTAAAATTCTCTTTCCAGGTAACATCACATGCATAGCATAAGCTGTCCCTATCTGGACGATCATCATTGGAGCTCGTGGGTGTAGAGAGACGGTGCATACAGGTGGGAGAAAAACGATAGTGCGATGAAAACAAACATTCTTACCTCATCGATTCTACCAAAGGGTGAGAATAGGGGCTCCAAATCACTCTCACTAGCATTATAGAGAAGATTTCGAACGAAAAGGCGACCAGTTTCACGAAGTATACCTATATTCGCGTCAAAGGACTCATTCTTATCTGATGTAATGGGTTGTTTGTTCTGATTTTGGGGTGAAGCCTCCTGGGAAATTTCTCTCTTGTCGTTTTCATCGCTTTCTTCAATTTCCTGTATTTGAGTAGTACCAGGACCTCCCCCATCCTCATCATCTTCAACCAGTCCAAGAAGTCGACTCGTTCTCGATCGCAGCCAATCCATATCGGATTTCGGCGCTTCGTCGACGGACGTAGCCTCAGCTTCATTTTCAGGCTCGAGAGATCTAGTTTTCGCTGCAACAGAAGTATCATCAGAGACACAGTTCTGTCCCTCCCTCTGCTTCCTTTCAGAGGAAGATTCATTGTTAGGTTTTAGCCGCTTGGTTTGGATGACCGGTTCTTCAGAATTGCTAGACTGTATATGAACTCTATCCGCTGATGTCCCGTTAGCATTAATTGCTATACCATCGTCAGCCCAGGTTTTTGACTTCATTGCCGGCTGCATCGCGGCAAGATATTCCTGGAGTTTAGGGTCTTGTTTCTGTTCTACTTGGTCGTGCTTGCGCTTGAGAGCAGTGGAGTTGGCTGATGTGGCAGGTCCCGAATTTGGCTTCCCACCTACTTGGGTGTCAGCATCGACCTTAAAAATTCGGTCAGCTTTCATAAACCCTTCAGATGGGTCAGCCTTCATGGCTCCGGAGAATCAAAAGTGGGTAAAATCTAGCAGCGAGGAGGAAAACAAAAGGCATGGAAGGGAATGGGTACCGGTCGTGCCATCTCCACCGCAATCTTCGACATCCTTATATATGTTTTATTAAAGTAATTGGCAGCATCCTGTGCCAAAGTAGGCGTTTTGAAGCCCACAAAACCAATCCTTCGTTTAGGAATGACATGAGCATCAGTAACCTGGTACCGCGTAGAGAAGTGCTTTCGAAGATCATCATTAGAAAAGGTAGGCGGTAAGCCTGACACAAAGACCCTTGTATTCTCCTCCATGTTGACTGGAAGAGGATAATAAGATTTCTTCGATCTCGTCGTTGCGTGAGATGTAAAGCCAACGCAGAGAAATGAATTCTGTGCGGTGTGTGTTTTTTTTTTTTCTGCCATAAAAAGGCGGTGAGGATGGTTCGGCCTAGCTTTATCGCCGCAAGCACCTCTCCGTAAGCAACCACAAACCACAGCGGCAAATGAACATCACACTGGCGTCTACCCCTGAATCGCCCACATCAACTTGCATTACCTCTGCATAACACACGGCCTGGCTCATATTGTAATTTTGGAACTAATTGGATTATCTCTGTTCTTCTTGAAACCCATATTCAAAATGGCTACTGAAAAGCGAGAGAAGCTGGAAGGTATCAACAACAAACCTCAACCTACAAATCCCTTGTTGTTTAAGCCAATTTCCAAAGAAGAAACAAAGCGTTACTGACAAAATATGAAATTACCAGCCCAGATTAAATCTGCTGATATGGTGAGCGCGCCAAATGCCTTATGACGCACAAGATGGTTGCGATCAACGCCGGTTTCCTCTTGAATGCCCACTAATAGCCATCCGGGATCCAGAGTGAAGATATGCAGCAGGAAGCCATTGAAGTTGGTAGGTGCAAGACATTGAAGACCGAGTTAATTTCGGGATGAGAATATAGGTACTGACTATTTGGTCTTCCTTTCGACAGCAACGGAGGCCATGGATAAATACCACATCGAAAAGGTACAAAGGTCGAAAATGGGAGCTGCATACCTATGTATACTGGATTAGTGAAAAACTGACGATGTTGCGGCTTAAAAGGATATTGCGCAATACATAAAGAAAGAGGTAAGTGGATGCCGCGGATTCACTTCCCAAATTGATGTCTTCCTGATGTTTGGGTTGTTCGCTTACGTGAAATGCAGTTCGACCTACGCAAAGGCGCAACCTGGCATTGCATAGTTGGGCGGAATTTTGGCAGCTTCGTGACGCATGGTAAGAGAGCCTCTTCCAGTCCTATCCTACATAAGGAGGGCAGGCGAAATATGAATTGTTATAACGAACCTAACGTTTATATCATTAACCTGCAGAAACCAAGCATTTTATATACTTCTACGTTGGACACTGCGCCATCCTACTCTTCAAGACACAATAAATAGTTGACCGTCGTTTGTCTTTTTTCCGGATTAAAATACCAGCTTCCAGCTTTTGCCTTCCATCCGAGATTCACGTCCTATAATTGCATTTAGTGTTGCAGGATGTGTCAACCCGCATTTCTTCTTTCGGCTTCCCACTATAGAACACTCTTTAATGGCTCGCTACACCAGCGAGCTATTTTCTCAATATATATTTGTGTGCGCCTATAAGAAAGAGGAGGGGGAAAATATATCAAGTAGTAGGATGCGGAGCTGGAACTTGGAAATGAACGAATCACGAAACCTTCTCTTCTTTTGTTCCTGTTTTTTTCATAGTTTTTGTTATTTGCTTCATGATTTGTTCCTTTTTCTCTCCGATAAGACCTTTTATTATTCCTATTTAACAGGCCTTTCAATCAATTTTTTATCTCCTCGCTCCACCGACATTGCATTTCCTGGAATAATTTTCCCCTATGAATGGACAGAAAATAAGGATGACGATTGACCAGAATTGCAGGAAGTGGTACCTCTTTTGTAAAGTAACACTAGACCAAGCACCAAATAATTGTACCATCTTTCTCTCTTGCATATATTCACCGGTAATACAACTCGTATCTTACTTTTAAACACTGCCAAAGTGCCAAAAGAGCATGCTCAAAAAAGGAGGGAAATATCTAAATTATAAAGTAAAACAAATATATAATATATAAGAAACGCCATCCAAAAGCATGTTTCATTTAAACAATGAGGTATGTAAACATACGTCGGCGAGAGAACCCCATAAGCTGGGTGAGAAAAGCAGAAACAAAGAAACAAAAGGGAAGAGTAGCGAAACAGAGGAAGGTGCTGCATCTCAAGTGGAGGCTAGCAAGGGAAGGATCAAAAAAAAAATAAAAAAAAAATAAAAATAAAATAAAAAAAAAACCTAGTATATAATTCATAACTAGAATAATGTTTGAAAATCCTTCGCTTCAGACGAGTAGCTTTCTCCACCACAGCAGGAAAAGGGGCAAAACGTATATAAAGATGGGAAACTCAACTAACAAAGGAATGTCGGGAGGAAAGTTCATAAAATACAAAATGACATAGGAGACAGACCCCCAGAGAGCCAGAAAGATCATAAAAATAGAGGAAAGAAGTAGAGAAAAATAAGGCAGAAAGAAAGAAAACCAAATGCCAAGCAAGGTCAAAAAGTAGCTTCTGGTTCCGCAGTTTACTTATAACCGTAACCAGGCTGCGGTTGCCCTGGTGCTCCCGCTCCTGGAACTCCTGGCGCTCCTGGTCCCTGGGGTCCCCAGCTGGGATGCCCTTGATACGGTCCAGGTGGATGAGGCATTGCGGCCCCACCTATTTGCGATTGAACATCCGGTCGTTTACTGTGTAGAACATGTTAGGCACTGAAATGAAAGCCAATAACTTTAAAAAAAGTTGCAGGTTCCGAGAGAAATGGGGAGAAATGGCGAATAGAAGATGATCTCTCAAGCTTTACCTTAGATCTTGTGAGAAGCGGCATATGTGGCATGTAACCTCCTAAAACGTCCACAATGAGGGTCGGTTAGTTTCATCCTAATATACATGTGAGACGTAGAAGGCATTTCTTGTATATAATGAGGTATAAAAGGGGGGACATATCCAAGACAAACCTTATACTTGTGGGTTGATAGAGGAATCACGGGCTGAAGCGGGAAACAGATGGAATCAGTTAATATGAGGTACAAACTGAGATGATTTTGACATCTGCAAAGGGTTGGAGAGGGGAATGAGCATCTGGAAATTGTCATACAATAAAGCAAACTGTAAACCAAGGCCTGGATAGTGTTGAAAAGTTAGTATTTAAATTTCCAGTTGTTTTAAGCCAATTCATTCAACATATTGGAGTACATATACTCTGCGTCCAAAAGTGGGTAGCAGGTCGTCCTCCTCGCCATTTTTTTTTATTTTTTTATTTTTTTATCTTCTTCTTCTCTTGGGGAATTAACGTGAATTTTCAGCCCTTACCATCTTGTGGCGCAATGTGCAGACCAGTTGCCGCCTAGAACAGATAGCGAAAGTTAAAATCCCAATTCTTCATTCGAAAATCCCTTGCTGATTCCCATACTCCTAAGGGACAAGGGAGGGAAGGGAACCCCATCTAGTCCTCGAGCGCGCAAAAACTTACAATTGTGGCACTGGGCAGTGACATTTTCATACCCTTTCAAGCGGGACGTAAATTCTGAGAAGATAGTATGTTAATGGAAGGCTCATGTTCCACTCTGCTTTTCCGAACCCCACGTGCATAGAAGCCGGGCCAAGAGAAGTTGTGAAAGATGTATAGTACATATTTGAATAAACCCGCAAAATGTTAACAAGTATGAATAGATATGACCTACCCTGAGTTCCGAATGTAATGCAAATGGCCATCTTTTTGTATGTAAACGCTTTCTCGTGTCTCTCTTCGTCAGGCTTTCTTCAAAATATCTCTCCCTTCACCTTTAGTTCCCTTCAGAAGGTACGCTGCAGTTCCAAACCGTGAGTCTAAAGACTGACGGCTAAATGTATTATACGAGAAAATACCTATATGGAATATCTCGTACGCTGCCACAAGGATAAAGAGGAACGACGAGTCCAAAGAACAAGATCTTGAGAGAGTCTTTTGGGGGCGTGGGAGGGCTATTTTTACATTAAAGACAAATATGCTAGGTTGGACGAAGCAAAGCAAAGCTGTACAGAGTGATATTCGGGAAGCCAGAGCAGAAATAACTTTGATACGTAGAAATTGAGGGTTGTCCGTGTTGATATTATGGCAGCTTGGTGTGTGGAGTGATAATGGTTGGGTGGAGGTGATGACGGAGCAGTTCCAAGAACTTTGTAGGCGCGCCTATGCGCGTTAACTGTGGCTGAGCAGGGGAGCGCCAGTTTAGATTATGTAATTCGACCCAACCTTAACTACGCAGTAATGTTGGCGCCATGCTTCCTATTCCGGACTAGCGCCAAAGTAACCTGAGCATAACCTCTGGTACTTCCGCACATCTGTACCTGGGTACAGATTGGCTATTCTCTACTGCAGACGTCCAGCACTTACTCTACAGATTTAAAGGGGCCAGCTACCAGAAGCCCCATTTCGAAAGCCTTCTTAAATATCATATTTGAATGATTATTTCAAAAATATTTATCTATTATCTATTTACAGAGCTAGAACCCCAGGTCCCGAAAACATGGAAAGTTTGGATATTATAACATCGCATCAAAGTAAATCGATTTTGGAATTCTGAGAATCCAGAACCCAACGAATTAACTAACCCCGGTAATCTGGTGCCCAGTTGGCATTTTCGCCTCATACTCCAAGGTCAACTTAACTTCCGCCCCCTTTTCAACAGCAAGCTGCCACATAATTTCCCCAGCCTTCAACCTAGTTACCCGCCCAGAACCCCAGCCAAGCACAGCGGCACTGCTGTCAAGAGCTACCGTAGCAGAATCACCTTCCTTATCTAGTCCCCTAGGTTCCAAAACATTAACGTGCAGACTCTCATTTTCGCTGACTGGCACCTGATCAATCAAAACCAACGAAACCGCAGCTGACTTAGTATTGGTAATTCGACACGATCGTGTGAATATTGCAGTCTCTGATCCCCCCGCAAAAAATCCACCAGAAATTCTCCTCACGCTGGGCTTGGCATATGCGACCTGGATCCCTGGATCGACCCCAAGACTCAGGCTAAAGGTAGTGTTTGGGCGACTGCCGGGAAATACTGCGATTCCCATGAATGTACCGTCAAGGGTGAGGCCGACGTTCCCCCGAAGTAATGCAAGTGAGGAGGTATTGAAGACTTTGGCGCGGAGAAAGGCGGCGGGGCGGAGTTTGGGGATGATCACGTAGGAAAATTCGACTTTAGGAAAATCAAGCTCAGCGATTGCGTGACGACGCTTCAGGGGTGAAGGGCGGAGAGTCCGTTGCCCCGGAACGTCGTAGCAAGTTGTAAGGCCATAATCTTGCCGGGAAGCTTCTTGGAAAGTGAGTTCATTTGAGAGATCAGAGAATACGGCAGCGGGATCTATAGAATCCCCGTCAATAGTGATATCATCGTCTGCAACGGCCTGGGCATTTTGCGGACTCCCTGACATAGCAAGAGCAGGTACTGGAGGAACGACAGATCCAGGCGCTGGAGCAGAGGCGGGAGGAGGCGGAAGAATCCTCTGTGATTGCGCTATGTTTAACAGTTGCACTTGTTGCTGTTGATGCTGTTGTTGCATTTGCTGCAGATTTATCTGTTGTTGCCGCCGTGCGAGCGCCTGTCGTTGGGCAAAATTCTCATTATGTGGCATTCTATGCATCAAGGAATTTGGTGATATTGTGATTGGATTAATAGTCGGGGGAATAATTGCATTTTTCTTCACGAATGCAGTGTTTTCCAGTGCCACTCTGGCATTGAATTCGGCGGGATTCTCCAGTCCACTGCGCCAGCTGTCAACGCTGCTTATTTCCTCGGATATTTCCTTCTGCAGCTTCACATGCCACGCCTTGAGCAAAGGAAGTTTCTCCCCAAGACCACCGAAGGAAGTCTCGGAGGTGGATAGCGCCAGTTTCGCATTACGCCAAACTTCGGAGCTCGAATTATGATACTCTGCCAAATATGTCCCCTTTCCAGTCGATGTTAATGTCGTCAAATTCAACTCATAACAGGGAAGCCATGCCGCCTTCTTTGTTACGTAGGTGAGAGAAAGGTCGATTTTCCCGATCCGCTCGAGTACATCGGTGTCCGGAATTGTTGAGTCCCGACCGCTGGAGGTTAATGTGAGGTTGGGGAATCCATCCAGATATAACGTAACAACGCCCACCTGCTGCGGGTAGAATTTTAAATGGTCATTCCGACGTCGTCGCTTTTCAGCAACCACGGTATTGCGTTCATGAATCTTCCTCTTCCTGTTTTCGCGCTCGGGCTTTGCGGCTGCATCTCGAGCTCGATTAAATGCTGCTGCAAGTTTATCGACCTTTCGGCACACAATCTTTCTCTTATCGGAAATTTCGGTTATTTTATTGTCGCAATTGAAGCTAATATCGCCCAATCTCGACAACTGATGCTGATAAATGCGAAGATACTCCTCTAACTTTACGAAAGGCATATCGTCTGCCTTGATACTTGTAACGTAGTCATCTAGGAACTCGCGTGACTTCTTCGCTGTCTGATGTTCCCTATGCGCTGCGGCGAGGTCGGAATCTAATGCCTTCAACTCCTTCTCCACAACAGACAGTTCGGATCTATCAACCCCGAAAAAATCGTCCGGGTCCTCTTCGTCGGTATCGCTGTCCTCAGACACGACTTCGCATCCAGGAAACAGTTCCTCGAAAGGATGCTTCTGGGTCACAGTGGTGGTCTGTATGTCGGTGATGGTACCCGGGCCTTGACCAGAAACACGAATGGAGTTAGGGTCAACTTGAGGGTCCACACCATAGATAGTTATTTCGTTCGGGCCAGGCTGCAAAATGTCGTCAATTATATGTTTGAATGATAAAAGTCACCTTGAAACAATACTATCCTTACCTTAATAGGGACGTTCAAGACTTCACGAACAATGGTAGCTCTCTCAGGGCCTAACGTGACTGACTTCGTGGGAGCGTCTACCAGAGAAATTTCAGCGGTATGGACAGTGACAGAGGCCATTGTAACTGATAAATAACTAGATAATCAGCTCTATGGTGTGCGAGGCACGTAGGAGAAGTATCGAGTAACGCAACTGAGGGGACTAGGGTACTAATGTAGACGAGATGTGGCCCTGTATGATATGCTACATATGTGAAACCTTTGCCAAATAGCAACTATTTATACTCGGTAGAATATATAATAAATACGATGAAAAGCGAAAATTTTTGTAAGGGCTGTTGGCAAGCTATATATAGTAGTTTGGAGCAGGGCGCAGGCAGCAACTCCTCATGCCTCAGGCTCCTAAGATGCTCAAGGCTAACTCGGTGTTGTAGGGCAATGCAACCCAATACCCTGCAACCGCCTGAACATCGATATATAGAACTTATTGCTCTGTGATCACGGATATACTAAACCATCAATTTTTCTTTCTTTTTTTCATTTCTTTTTTTTCAAAGAAGTGAAGTTGATAAGAAGCCCATTCGAGACTTTGATACGAAACGCTCTTGTCAGTTTCTACTTCCATGAACCTGGCAACGGTCCATTCAAACCTCTCAGCCTCACTTACTCCATCCAGTAGGACCCATCCAGCACTACGCCTTTCATCAAAATGTGAGGGTACACCGGAGCCCAAGTGGAAAGTTGAGCAGGCTAGGAGTTTACATACAGAGCTAGAAAAGTAACAACAGCCCGTCAAAAAATATAAAATATATATATTATTTACGATATAGAATTTTAAGGCGCAGAAGCAAAGGAAAACGAAAATACACAATTGCAAAACACATCGAAAAAGAAGAAGAAACGTTGCTCTTTGGAACAGAAGTGGTAGGCGATCTCGTGGTGGTTTCCCCCATGTACTGCAGACAAAGGGGTACTGGGGAGGCGGGTAGAGTAGAAGCTAAGGCAGTGGAGGAAAGATGTGGGTATCCAAGCACACCAGGCGCCAAAAGAGGAACTGAAGCAAATGTTGGAAAAATTCCATCCATGTTCACATCCCCCTCTTTCGCTCATTGGTACAGGACCATCAAAAGTGGATATGTAGGGCGAATACGTGGAGAGTAGTTGAAGTCATGCAAAGGCTAAGAAAATGAGGTATGCGGAAGTAGGTGTGCAAGCTAAAAGAAAATGGGATTAATCCGCAAGAAATCCATGGAAACCTTAAGAGGCACACTTTCGCCTGACTCCAGGTCATATCGTACAGGCTATTCGATTATATTCTCGCTCGCGAATTATAGAGAACGGTGGTGTCCAAGATTCATGGTATCGAAGGAAGCAAATAAACAGGGTTCGTTTATGAGGAGAACCTCCGTGTGATTTTGGCAATGACTGCAAAGTAACTCATGTCAGTTAAAGGGTAATGAGACGAGCAACAATGCATCCCTCAGGCCACGACAGAACAGTGTTTAATATTCGAAGACGATCATGCAAAAAAAAAATAAAAAAAACTCCCATAGGAAACTCCCAAGGCAACCCAAACATGCACTCGGGGCTGGAGTATTATAGGCTGGAGTAGAGAAACACATACCATGCAACCCAACAACCGAGAAAATGAAACCCAAGCTCAATACCAACACAACAACCGGGTCAACCTTCAAACCAGGGCTCTCGTCCGTATAGAGCTTCAGCATCGTCCCCGATGAACCGCCGGCACCAGCGGATCGTGTCGACGCAGGACGCGCATTCCGAATAGATTCCTTGTGGTCTGCCGCAGCGCGACGTCGCATAGCCGTGCGTGGTCCACCCGGGGGAGTAGGCGACGAGGGACGGTTGAGAGAGGAGCCCGCGGCGCCGGAGGAGACTCCGGTAGCCTTTGCTCCTTCAGCTCCTGAGTCGGCACCGGATCCTGAGGCCTACATTTTCGATGACACCTAGGTTAGCACTAGTCTTCTCTTCGTGTCGAGATATGTTCGAGCTTCTAGACATGTGGAGAGCTGGTTTGGGTGTTTCGTTTTGCCATGAGGCAGTTGCGCTTCGGGGGGGCGGAGATATGCTTTCTTACCATTGTGTTGTGCGGGGGGGAGAAATCGTCCTTGATAAGAGGATTGGACGAAGAATTTGGGAGGATGTTTGATTCCGGGATTAAGAAAAAGAAGAGATATTTGAGATTGGGTTTGGCGTTGTGAAAGAAACGATTGTTGTTGGAACGAGAGGAAAGGAGTTACGGGAAAGCGAGAGGTTGAAGAGGCCACGACGTTGTATCGTTGTATTGTCACATTGGTCACGCCCCGTGTAATTTAATTGAGGATCTGGGCAAATACGATTCAAATAATGGTATTTGGGGGTACCGATCAAAATTACCAACAGCTATTGCGTGAATATTACTCCGTACTCCGTACTTTGTCCTAATGAATGAACAAGAAATACTGCTGTAGAGGACGCCCTTAGTGATGAAAGGTCCATCGGTTGATACAACAGCAAGGTTTGACGGTCTACGCAGTAATACTGCTTCATGTCCACCATCCACATCCTTTACTCCCATTAACCAGGTCCCTGGTCGATATCCCCCCTCCTAAACCTATCCCGGCTCAGCAACATCAACGCTCTCCCTCCTACTGTTCAGGACCAAGATCCAATGAAGAGGCAGACTTACTTTTCCCCCCTAATTCACACACCCTTTGGGTCCGACCTTATAATTTAACTGCTCTCGTCGTCTTTAGGAACGTTTGAGCACCTTCTCCTGTGTGCAGCAAGAAGCATATCTTCCAAAAGGCGATATAAGCTGATAGAAGGCGTCGCGTGAGGTTAGATCGCGCCCTCGCCCTCGCCCTCGCCGTCCTGCGAGACCCTTCTGCTTCACCTTTGGCTTAAGTATGGCTATATCGCCTTACTGCTTGTCAAAATTGTAACAGGAATGTTCCTCAGGATCATGGGTACTTCAAAGGAAAGAGGCGGTGTTGTCCATTCTGCAAAATGCTGGAGGGTAGGACAGATATGAAACGCCATATTGCGTTCTGCGGAGACGTGTACCCCCGGTGGGTTTGAAGAGAGTAGAAAAATCCCAGGGCACACCTCCCTGCGGATCCGGATCAACGAGCTTTTGCGCAATGAACCAATCCTCAAGGGAGCCGGAAACGCAAAGGCCGCACCTGAGGAAGGACACCAAGGCTTCGTCCGAGGGAGGCATTGGGAGTGACATGGACAGCTCGATCACAGATGGCTTATTTTACTCTACATCAGCAGTGACACCCTCAATTATCTCAACAATCTCAACGGCGTTCGTGGTATTTCTCGATTCCAGGCTCACGGTATGCACTCCGGAAGTGGAAGGGACGATTGTTGGTATCCAGCAAATAATCTGCGACGTCATTCTGGCACTGGTGGGCGGGTGACTTGATCCTCCATCCCCATGCCATTAACGAGCATTCTCGGCAAACTCATCGAAAATGCTGCCAACAGGAGCAGCGGAGCGAGTAAAGGATGCTGTATTGGCAATGATGGTGTCACAGGCATCGAAATAGCAACAGCTATAGTATCCTGAGAAACATTAGCTTTTGACGCAAAGGTAGGTTATCTTCGCAGCGGCGACATCTACATCCTTATATAGATGTTCAACCGTGTATGCGAGTCGAACATGCCTACTCCGCATCCGCAGACGTATCCAGCTTTAACGTCATCAGCTTCAAACATGGCTGTTGAACCCTGTGCGACTACTGAAATTATTTTCTCTTGATATCATCTGGTAGAACAATAGATGTAATGCCAACATGGACTGTAAATCTGTAGTTGGCACAAATAAACTTTCATGAATGTGAGCCATGAGGAAACTTTGCCCACATTTCTTTTGACGAAAAGTGCCATCTTGGGATCAAAATCTTTTCGACATTGATGGTACTATGGCGTATAAAATCAAGGTGCAAACACAATTGGTTTGTTTCATGCAAGACAAGGTTTAAAGCAAGGTGAAACGCCAGCGGGGTCCGAACTCCCTCCGTACTCCTACGGCGCAAGGAACTAAATATTCATTTTAAATTGTTTTCGTCCGCCGTTCCCTGGCTAGTTTTACCACACAGAGGATTTTTTTGCGCCATTCATGTCTCTAGTAATTCGCACATGACAGTTTGATGGCAAGGCGCATATGCATTCCTAGAAGGGATTATCAGTGGCTAACTGTCATTGACATTGAAAATATTGGGACCCCTCACCTCTCTCATCAGTCTTGTCTACGGTAGTTAGACAGCGCGAGCCCTTTCTCTTCATAATTTAACCCTCAAGTCTGCATTCTTAGCCTATGTTTAGGTCGAACCCCTGCTCTTCGTTGAAGAAGGATTGAAACGGTGGACACTAAAATACGCCATTTGAGCCAGTGGTCAACAAGAGTGTGCCGCCGCAGTCCTTTCCTGGGCGCAATCGGGAGCCCATCATGAACATCTTCACCACTGGTCAATCCGAGTATGTACTTAACATGTTGCGGCTGTTGGCATCCCATCGAATTGGAAAGTTAACCTGGCGCAACCTTGGAGAGAACGAGTAGTAACTACGGGATATTTTAACTCTTTTCCACATCCTCCAGGTTGATAAGAAATCAGGGTTTCACAACCCCACGGAGGAAGCATGTCAGATTTGCTTAACCCTGGCCTAGTTATGCCAGCGCTGAAAGGCTAAAACCACGAGCATGAAATGTCCAATTAACGGCAAACCACGGATATCATGATTGCGGAGGTTGAGGTTCGGGGCATATATACAACCCAGACGTCCTTGATTATTGTCAGTCGGATTTCAGTCTTGTCGAATGCTTTGTTGCATGGAAGAAGCTCAAGTTCTGCCATTGCCTCTTGTCTCTTATTCAATTTCTCAATCGACGTACTGCGTAACCCTGTGCGACATATGGGCTCACGGACATCTCCCTCCTGCAACTTCTTCTACTTGCGAACTACAAGAGCTCACTAACTTCAATTGCATTTGACTATTTTTTATTTAATTGTATCGACTTTTTAGGCTAACTCTAGCCCTAAACCAGCTATTCTCCCCTTTCTGACGGTTTAAGACTGGGGGGTAGCATCAGTGCGAAACCTCTCCTGCCCAGCTCAACCACGAAAGGAGTGAAATAAAAAGGGACACGAGTTGGGCGTAATGTTGCAACTTCTTTGCATTGCAGGCATCTTACTGGGTGCCATCTCCCACCTTCTGCTTTTCAAGCATGGCGAGTGGGACCGATATGCTCCCACTGTGGTGGCAACCTACGCCTGCGCCATATATCTGTTGAGCCCACTAACTGCCTTCGCCCTGACGGAGCTGTCCGTTCTTAGCACATTGTTGCTAGTGTCGGCATTCTGGATGAGCTACATGACCGGGCTCTTCGGGAGCATTGGCCTCTACCGTGGTTGGTTCCATCCTCTCAAGGATTTCCCAGGCCCCTTAGCTTCGAGATTGACCGCATTCTGGTCCATCAAGGTCTGCGTGCCTGAATTCAAGTTTTCCCTAAAGGTACAGCAACTTCACGGGAAGTATGGGGACTTTGTTCGCATTCGTACGTTAGCATTTTACTACTTCTACTCGTGAACCGACTGTCGTCAGCTTCCACCCCTCAATTTATGAAAATGCAAATACCTATATTTCTAACTACTACGCACAACCAGGCCCTCGAGAAATCTCTATCAACCATGTCGATGCTGTCCGCGATATTCATGGTCCAGGGACCGTCTGTGTCAAGGGTCCATTTTATGACCTCAATTACCCATTCAGATCTTTGCAAATGCTCCGTGACAATGATGCCCATTCCACAAGGCGGAAAATCTGGGATCGTGGACTTAGCATTAAAGGTTAGCCAAAACTATCCTCTCGCTTTCTTACTCTCGATTCCGAACAAAACAGCTGACTTACGTATAACTCAAACGAACAAAATCATCTTCAGCTTTGATGACATACCAACCTAAAATACTAGGCCACTGCACAGATCTTCTCAATCAACTGACGGCAAAAACACAAGAAGGCAAGCCAATCTCAATCGGCCCGTGGATGAGCTACTTCGGCCTCGACGTCATCGGCGATGTTGCATTTAGCAAACCATTTAACATGATAAAGGACGGAAAACCAGCCGAAATTCTTGAAACTTTTGAGGCGTCCAGACCAGTAGTGGGGGTCCTCCTCTGCATCCCGTGGTCGTTTATTATTCTGCAAAGGCTTCCTGTAATACGCGCGGTATTCGCCACACGAATGAAGAACCATGCTCGCAAGATTGCGGAAAGAATGAAGGTAAATTAAGAAAACATGCACCTAAATAATGCTCAAGGCATAAGAATAAATAGATGACCTTTTCCATTCCCTCCCACCTCCCACCCCCAACCTCAGCCTCTGTTTCTCTTTACACTGACTTGTTGGATGGTGGACACCGAGGGTATCCAGCTAGGAACAACCTGCAAAGACCTCTTCTCCTATCTCCTTGTTGACTCCCCAGGCTCACCTGCCAGTTCCGCCCCACTGGATTTCCCCGAATTCTCCCTCCCTGGTGACGTCGTGTACGACTCCGAACTCGCCATCACCGCCGGCAGCGACACCGTCGCATCAACTCTTACCTCCCTCATCTACATCCTCGCCACCCACCCAGAGAAGCAAACCGTCCTCCAGCAGGAACTCGACACTCTCCTCACAGGCATCGATGACATCTCCTATCAAAAGCTGTCCGCCGCCAACAACGCCCCGATGCTGGAGGGTGTCATCTTGGAAACCCTCCGCTTATATCCAGGAGCGCCAGGGGGAATGCAACGCATGACGCCTCCTGAGGGTGCGCAGATTGCTGGCAAGTGGGTTCCTGGTAACACGCTCGTGTCTACCCCAACATATTCGCTGCATCGCGGTGAGTCTCCCATACCCCTTTTTCCAGTTTATATTACTCTCTCTCTCTCTCTCTCTCTCTCACTCACACACAAAACCCAGACCCCCGCAACTTCGCCCAACCAAACTCCTTCATCCCCGAGCGCTGGTCGTCCTCCTCGCCGGCCTCCGCAAACCTAATCAAGCAGAAAGAAGCCTTCAACCCTTTCTTAATAGGCGCCAACTCCTGCGCCGGGAAAGCAATGGCACTCATGGAGCTGCGTCTGGTGACCGCGCTGATTTTCCGGACTTTCACTGTTCGCTTGCATACCGATAACCATAGCAACAGTAATAATAATAACAATAATCATAGTAGCAGCCAAAAGGGTAAACATGCCCCACCACCGGCTACATCACCATCGCCGCTTGCGTATTTTGATGAGCAGGAACCTGGATGGAGGGACTATTTCACGGCGAAGCCACCGCCCTTTGAGGTGTTTTTGGAACGAAGGGGTTAGAGAAGGGAAAAGTTGTGTAGTGCAGGTAGAAGAAGGTTAGGGAGTGATATGTGGGTTAAGAGAGGCGGGATGATGATGATGCTGATGATCTATGGTGTGGCTTCGTTTTTCTGTCGGGTGGGTGGGCTTGAAGGTTGAATTTTCGACTGCCCCAAGAGAAGGGGAATAATATATATATATATTAAAACTGATTGAGCTTAGCATATACCTGGAATTACATACAAAATAAGTAGTTGTAAGGTAGTATATGATAAATCTATGAAGTAGTTCTCTCATTCTTGTTAATTAATAGCATTCATATCTTACTAAGAAATACATTCTCATCTATTTCAAATATGCCACATTCCACCCCCCAGAAAGTTAACTCTTAAGAGATTGAGAGATTGTTGTAATTCGATCTTGAAGTCTTCATTGAAGAAGAGAGTGCATTTGACTTTTCACATAATGATGAAAGCTTCAACAAGCCTATATACAGTGACCTGCTAGTATGCATGCTAGAGATTATATAAAGACCACAGACAAAGTTAAAAAAACATTTCAGTTCAAAGAGAGGTCACTCACACTAAGATAATACTACAGTAGAAGAAATACTGTGACAGCTATTTCTCTCTTCTTCTCTTCTTCATTATTTCTACAGTTCTTGAGAACACTATTACATTACATCTCCTGCACACCGTTCTTGCCCCTGGAATCATACTAGTACTGTCTGTAAATCCAGTCACGTTCTCAATTTACAGACAATAAAAACCAAGTTAGATTTGAAAATCTGACAAAAGAGAAAGCCACAAGAATGAGCCTGCACGGGATACTGATTTTGAGAAGTCACAATACACAGACGCAGGAATAAGAGAACTAAATTATTTTGATTTATCTCAAGTACAACGTGAGACACTGTGAAGATACCTTACAGCACTAGTTATTTTGTATGTAATTCGGGGCATATGCTAAACTCAATTAATTTTAGCAGTTGTGCAATTAGCCAAATTGAGGTGTAGTTAATTAGCAATCCCTGCCGCTGAGATGCTGCATTTCAGCTGGACATGAACCTGTACTATTATGCCGATGATGCTGATACTATGCAGTAGTCCAAGCATCCCGGGTGGTCTAACGAATATATAAAGCGGGGAAGGGGTACTCGTAAAGATCTTAGGTATCATCGCATTCTTTCCTTCCCCAACCTCTATCTTATACGCGCAACAATTACGCTAACTAAATCATGCATGTAGCAATCGCTCCTAGCAGCAAGATCTGGGGGGACAAAGGGAGACATGATGACAAAGGTATCACAGGGAACGTGGTGGTTTATCCAGAAGTGCTGGCAGGTAACTAAGCAACCAGTATCTTTGGCCCTACTCTTTGCTAGCCATGTTAATAGAGATGCCATGGAGTAGTACTCCCGCACGACGTCAGAGTTCTCTCTGCAAATAGCTATGGAACGTCAGCATGGTCGCAGACCGGGCGAATTGATGCCATCACAGGAGACGGCTCTCCAGTTTCATACTTCCTCAAGGTGCCTTCAGTACCTCAGCCTACTTGACTTTTCTTCCTAACTTTTCATATAGTACGTCAAGAAAGGCCACGGCGAACCCCAACTTAAAGGCGAATACACTGGCATGCTGGAGCTTTACAATTCAGCACCCCACATGGTCCCCAAGCCTTATGGATGGGGAAAGGTTGCCTCAGAGCGTTGCCTTTTCTTCTATGTCTGCGATTACATCCCGCTCACTCAGGCAATGCCTAATGCGGCGAAATTAGCCAAATTGGTTGCGGATCTTCACAAGAACTCGACGTCCCCAACCGGTAAATTTGGATTCTACCTTCCAACATTCGATGGATGGCTGCCGCAGGACGTCGGACACTGGGACGATTCCTGGACTTCCTGTTTCACGAGGCTGCTGAAAGGTCTTTGGGAACTTGACGCCCGTATGAATGGGCACTGGGATGAGCTAGACTCTGCCATGGAGGTGATCCTTGCCAAGGTGGTTCCGCGGTTAATTGGGATTCTGGAACAGGATGGCAGAACAGTCAAGCCCTGCCTTATCCACGGTGACCTCTGGGAAACCAATATCGGTACAAACATCAAGACTGGAGAGATATACATCTTCGATGCCGCCGCTTATTACGCCCACAACGAAATGGAAATTGGAATCTGGCGGGTTGATCACCACGAAATGAAGGTGAAAATATACCGCCAGGAATACGTGAAGCACTTCAAGAAGAGTGAACCTGTGGAGGAATGGGACGATAGGCTAAAGCTATATGGCGTGAAAACGAAACTGATGTACTCTTCAGGGGTACCGGGAGGAAGTAATATTCGGCAGCAGATTCTAGAGGATTTGTTAGAGCTAATTCAGGTATATGGAAGTGGCGATTGATGGCCTTGTCTCTTTCCTGATTCCCTTTTTAGGTTTCCGCTTTTGCCGGGGCCAATGTGGGAATTCGTTAAAAGCGTAGCTACATGTAGCTAGTTATACATTGCAGCCGGAGTCGAAGAAGAACAGCGAAAATGTTATTTTTTCCCCCTTCGTTCGAATAGCCAGTAGATGCAGTGGTGCGACATAAAACCAGTAAGTGCAATTCTTTGTGTTGTGCTTCTGAGCCAAAAATGGGTCGAGAATCAACTCCTCAACCCATTCACCAACCACGAAGTCATAAAAATCACTCATATTCGTCCCTAAAGACCATCATCCGTTCCACATCTTTCCCATCCTTCTCCTCCATCCAAGCCCGAAACATTCCCTCGGAATTAAAATCAAACACAACGTTTGCCCTCCGGAACTTATCATTACCCATTTTCTGTCCATCTGCCCCCACCCCCACCTCCGCTTCAATCCCAATGATCCCCCCCTCACCCTCACCCGTCTTCCCCCACCGCCTCCCCGCCGAACGCTGTAACTCCCCACCAGGTCCTGCAACGGCAGTCACCGCCTGTGCTAAGGAAACAGGCCTTTGAGCTGGTGAGAATCGGGCCATCGCGGCTGCAGTGCGCGTGGCAGCTGTGCGGAGAAAGGAGTCGCCATTACCTGTACCAGACATGGCGAGGATTCGTCGGCGGTGAGTATGAGAGCCTGTGCGAGGGTTGCAGACCGAGCTTGTCAACGGAACTTTGTCGATAGGATACTGTGATGGTTTTAAGGGGACGTATCCTAGTGGTGGTGGAGAGGGAGAGAAGCAGTCGCGGAATAAAGTCAGTGCCGTGTGTGAAATGAAATCGGACTGCCGTGGCGCAGAAGTAGTGGTGGTTGTTGTTGTTGTTGTCGTCGTTGTCGCCGTAGTAGTAGAGCGAGATTGCGATAGAAACGAATTTATATTCCCATCTTGGCCTTGGTATACCATCATATGCTTCGCCGACTGGCTACCGCTTTGTGATCCAAAGCCGAATCCATTACTTTCATTGCCGTTTTCATAAGTAAACCCTTTCACCCCTTCAACATCCCACGCCTCCGCCCAGAATCCCGCCCCTAGTGTCGGAGTATCTCCAATTCGGCCAGGGCATTTATTAGTCAATCCACCCGTACTAGTTGCGACTGCGATATTCCCCCAGCGATCAAGACAAACACACCCCACCGTGCCCTGACTCAAATACAGACCATCCCCATCGTCACGTTCGCCATCGTCCTTCATCTCCACGTCGATTCCCATATCTCCACCGTCTGTCATCCTTCCCCTTGTCTTCCCTTTCTTCAGCCCCCGCTGATGCTCGTCCCACCTCTTCTTCGTCCAAAACCAATCATCAGGGCAAAACTCCAGCCCCCACTCCCTCGCCAAACCTTCAACATACTCCCCACTAAGCTGCGAATGCATATTACCTCCATCACTATTACCACCACCCTCACCATCGCTCGCATATCCTGTCCTAAGCAAAACTTCTTTCGCCAACTGAATCGGATGCCTCACATTGCGAACAAGCATGACACCGGCCCCACGCTTGATAGATCCTGGTGTTCGCTCCGACTCTAATCCCCTAACTTCGCAGTCGCCAATATCATCATCATCATCCTTTACATCAAGCAACGACGCAACCATAACCGACGCCTCCATTTCAATAGTACCCGCAGACGTGAACACACTACCGCGACCGCAGTTGAAGAGCTCGTCGTCTTCCATGAGCGAGACAGCGTGCACTGCGGCGTGTAGGGCGCTGGCAGGAGAAGCGCGCATGATGTTGTTATCAACGGCACCATCCTTGCCATTATTAGATGGGACAGTACCTTCTAGATCAGCGTTGAGCAGGGCGGCCGTGGAACGGAGATAGGTAAGGAGAGACGTGCGGTATTGGGCATAAAGCTCGGGAGGGAGGCGGGAGCGTTGGATATTTCCTGCGCCGCCATGGAGAATAACGGCTGGTTTGAAGAGGGTTTGGTTGGGGGTTCGTTCGCATTGTTGGGAGCTTGGTGGTGGCATTCTGCACACCCTGCGCAAGTTGTATTTATATGGCGTTGATGGTATCTCAAATGGGCTCAAAATAATGCGAGGACGGTTTAAAATAGCTGTTCCCGGAGGCGGATGCGTTCAACGTTGATTCTCTGCACTCACAGTAGCTTTCAAGATCCTCGGGTTAACAACGTTGTTTTCAAGTCACGTGCTGGCTAGCTGCTCAGCTTCAATGCCGAAACGGAGGGAATCTGCTGTTCAGTCAGCAACATCTATGAAGATGCTCGGGTTGGAAGCTCGAAAATATGTGCAAAAATGAAGTTCGTTGAATTATATATATCATATATATAT